>PVLA01000012.1:600000-859687 GCA_004027455.1 Hydrochoerus hydrochaeris
TCCAGTGGATTTAGCAGTAAAGCTGAATTCCCCAGAGTGTGATCTGAGACACATTTATTTGGTGGAATCATCAGTGTTATGTTACATCAATCTTCTTTACTAAGATTGGTGAAATGTTTTCTCTAGAAGGAGTTAAGAATGTAAAAAAAAAGATTTATGTATTGAAAGATGTTGAAGACCCTCTACTACACTTTAAAGTTCATAGAAATCCAAGAAGAGAAAGAATGTACAGTGCACTAGTCGTCTTTGCGTTACTGCCACAAAACAGGAATTGAACTCTGTGATGAGGAAGGGGTAATTTAACCAGTAGCTTTGGTGGTTGAAAGGCGTGGGCCCTGTAGCGGCCTAGGCACTCATGCCGGGTAGTGGTAGGAGCATTTACTTGAGCATAACAGATCTTGAACAGGAGCGGAGAGAAAGGATGAGTAGGGCCAGGAGTGCACCTTCTGTATCAGTCCTTTGTGATCAAGGAATCACACAGGCTCCCATGGGCTTGCTCATGAACTACGCTATAACTGCAGTGAGTCTCCTACCAGACCCTACCTTCCAAAGGACCTGTCACCGCTAAAGAATGCTATCCTAACAACCAAGCCTCCAATCACGATGGACTTGCCAGATATGCATAGCATATTGAAACCGTAAGAGTCCTTCGGATTTGTCTATGCACCATAACCTTTTTGGAGGGGTATGTTGTTAAACTAATATTCTTATAAACTTTGTTGCTAGGGGATAATAAAATTCAGGACAGAATTCAATGCTAACTGCATGATCTTCATGCTTTAAAGTATCAAAAAGTCAACAGGATGGCTCCTGACAGTACGGCTCACGGGGAAGAGATAGCTGTCAAAGGACCCAGGGAAGCGGCAAAGATGAAGAGAGGCTACGAACAAGCATTTTCTCATTTTACATTTTTGACATGGGGCAATGAGCACGTCCACTTTGTAGAGGAGGTGAAGCAAGGTTGGATCTGTTCAGAGTCACCCAGCTACGAAGCCATAGAGGGAGTATTTAAGATCAGAGGTTCTGCTTTTTATGACAAGGTGCTACCCAGGGAGACAGCCATAGGCCTTTAGCTGGTTGGTGCGAGCGCTGCTTGCTGCAAGTGATGCTGAGCAGAGTGACCAGTACCAGACCACGGAGCACTCGGGAATCTAGCATGGGGCTCAGGCTCCTGTGTGGATCACTGCACTCAGCACGCGTGCCTGTACTTGTGTGGTCGTAAGTGCAAAGACAATCTAATAAAGGTGCAAGGAGTCTAGAAGAAATGGTGCAGTTGGCCTAAATATTCCACAAGAATTAGGTGTGGCTCTGATCATGTTTAGTAAGAGAGCACTTTTAAATCCCTCATCTACCCTTTCCTCTAGCAAGCTCAGATCACACACACACACACACACACACACACACACACACACACACGTCTTGGTGAGCTTAAGAGACATACTTAAGAAGAAAACATTCACCGCCCTTCCTAACAAGTAGTATTATCTGTGCTTCATTTGTTTCACTCATCTGTGGTTAAAAAAAAAAAAATCTATGGTTTTGGTACTTAGAAGCATAGAGACAACCAGCCTGGGTCTATTAACTGGTGATATGAGAAAAGAAACTCCTAGAATGCCTCTACCCACAAACCAGCTACAGGAAAGGGAAGAGCTATTTTCAGTATTGGTATTTTGGTTAATAGGTCAGCTGCAGCCTCAATTTATTTGTTCATATTATAGGAATAGCTGAACAATTTAAGTTTGTCAATATGCATATTTTAACAAGGATGGGTAAAGAATGAGGCAGTTTTTAGTTCAGTGATTTTCAAACGGTTCAGGTGGTGGAACATCAGGAATATGATACAATATTGAGATGTTTAATTATTTTTATACTTCCTTTTGTAGACTGGGACTCCATGTGATGACAAAACTGATAATTTTGCATGCAGAAATATAAAATTATACTCATGGATATTTATAGCTATTAAAAAACAATTTTTTTAATCAACAACTATTCAGAATTTTATGTATTATATATCTGCAATTTACTTACGTTTTAAATGAAGTAGCTTTGACTTTGTAGGTGCCTCATATTTAAGGAAAATATATTTTAAGTGGTTTTAATCTGATTCAATTACTTTGATTTTGGAACAGATTGAAAATAGAAGTTCACAAATGCTTTTTTTTTTTTTTGCAAACGATTTGCACTGCAAACAACAGCATTTGGCAAAATTTTGTTTTTTTTATAAACTCTGGCCATCGTTCTCAAAATTATGGAACAAATTAAGTTTGTGAACTGACCTATCACTGTACTATATATTTTTGCAATGTGACTTGGTTTCTTCACTTGTATAAACTTTGCAAATCATACTTACAAGAAACATATTTTCAAGAAGTGTATTTACAAGTGTTTAAAATCCTCTCAATCAACAATACTATATATTGTTTTAATAAATAGTATATTGAGTTATGATTATTATAAGTATTTATTAAGTACTTAAGATATGCCACCTTATATGTATATAAAATTTTAGAATCATTGTTACACCTCTCTGAGATAATTACATGTATATACACTGAGGTGCAAAGAACTCAGTAGTGTGTCTCAAACTTCACGGCTAATTTATAAGAGTCATTCCTCAGATCCCCACCTCCCTGGAGACAATGCTCACACAAAACCTTGGCACACTGGGTTTAACTCTACTGAAGCCTATGCAAATTTCAATTCCACTCGCTAAGTACACGATTAGAATAGAATACCAACCTACATATAATCTTTTCCTTTCCTCCTTTTCTCCTTTCCCCAACCCAGGTGATCTTTCCTTTTTACCATGTTCTTTCCATTTCATCATTACAATGTCTATTGTGCATTTTGGATCTTATTACTCTTTCAGTCTTTTTAAAATTACTTTTAATACTAGGGAGACAATATGATATTTATAAATGTGAGTTTGATTTATTTCACTTATAAGTACAGTCTCAAGTTGCCTCCATTTCCCTATAAAACCCCAAGATGATCCTTTTTTATAGCTGAGTAATGCTCCATTGTATAAAAATACCATATCTTTTTTATCCATTCTGTTTTTGTATATAGGTAAAACTATATAAAGGTATATATGTATTTGTATGCAAGATAGGTAACTATACCATCAACCTCTGTTAGTTCATCAACAACAGTTTGTGCTGTCATTGTTTGATTATTTTTATGCCTAGATCTTGTAACCTGAACAACTACTTCTAAGATAACAATATGCAATACATTAACTACTATAAATTTCCTACCAGTTTTTTGAAATTCTGTATCATTTCTATGATTTTTAAAATTTGCTTTTTAAAATTAAAAGAAAAAGCACCTGATACCCACGCACACAAAAAGAATATAATGCCATATATAAGGCTGAAGTTTCCAGAATTGAAGCAGATGTTGAGGCTTTGGCACTGAATATCTTATATCTTTCCTGTTCTACCTGTTACCAGAACAAATCTGAGTTCAGGACATTCCGATAAGCTGCTTTGAAGTTGTCCGTTTCTTGTTCACTTTTATGTCTCCTTTAGCTGCCATCTTTGTCTTCCTTATGCTGCCCTACTGTGTTCTTTCTGGAATTCTTGCACAGAGCCATGACCCTTGGAATGGCGTAGGAGTGGAGACCTTCTTATTTTGTTCTTCAGTGTTACATGACATCACTGGTGATGCGCTTGTAGCTAAATGCATCTCAATATTATCATGCACATGGGACATACTCTGATTCTAATTCTCCCAGTGGGAATTTACAGATCTATTCCTTCTTGAAACAAGAGCCAGAGATACCCAGAATCTTAAACTTTCATCAGTTCCACATCTCATTTGAGATTTTTTTTTTTTTTACTTTTCTGAACCTCAGTGTACTTCTCTGGAGATTAACAAGAACATTTAGGAACATAAGGACATATAGCTTTATACAGTAATTTCTCATAATTGAGAGACTATATTAAATAACTTTAGATGAACTAGAATATTTTTTTTCTTTTCTAATTGTATCAAAACTTTATCAACCACCTGAACTGGAAACAAATATAAATATTCCAAGTTTACTGGTAAATACAACCATGGTAACTACATGAAGAGTTTGAATGCTTTGCCTGAAAACTTGTTAGTAGCAGAAAGAAATTAATGTTTCCTGAATTCCAATCATGGCTTAGGAGACAGACTTTACAGTACTCCTAAAAACATGCTATACAGAAAGATGACCACACTACATGTTCGGTGAAGTGGTGCTAGGAAAAAATGACAAGATCTTCCTCCACTATCCAACGCATTAGAAAGATGCTATCAACAACTTCCATACATAGAGCAGTATTCCCTTTCTGTAAAATTATTAGATCTGAATCAGTTTCTTTAATAGTTCTCATTAGAGATCTAGGTCAAGTTTGTATTTCTTTTCTTGCCCTTTCCAGAATAGAATGAAAACCAGAGTCCTTCTGACTTCTGATTTTTACATCCTGTATGATCTGGAAAGAAGAAACTTACATACCTTTTTGGATACCACTCTGGAAGACGCAGTGTATTGCAGACCAGGCTGTTTAGAAAGCACAGTTGTTATTTATGTTTCTCTATCTCTCCTGCAGTCATCCCACTGTGCTTTTAAGGAGGATCGGGGAGGGAGAACTGAATCCCCACAGTGAGGAATAATGAGTTTCCCTAGCTTTTTCTTGAACCAGCTCTTTGGAAAGCTAACCTTCTCCTCAGGCACTCACTACTAATTAAGAGGAGGGGGTGGCTCTATCGGTAGATATCTGTTGAAGCAGTTCTCCAATTCTTTTCATCACTTGAACATCAACTTCCTTTTCTTCTTAACTCTCTATGAGTATTTATGCTTGAGAAGAGCTCAAGAGACTGTGGACTGAGACTCAGGGAAATTATAATGTAGCTACAGGTTTAAAATTCCTTCCATGTTCAGATACAGGATCTGCGATCAGATTGCCAGAGTTTGCATCAAAGTCTTGCCACTATCTGTGTGTCCTGGGTGCATCGCTTACCTACCCCTTTCATATTTAGCCTTACCACCTGTAGAACACAAGTAGCAGGACCATCCTCAGTGGGATTATTTTGAGTATCAGAGGAGAGTACTTATGTAAATTACATAATACTCTCACAAACTTCCTTCTCAGTAACTGGCCTTTCTGAGTATTTTAATCAGTCACTTATTTAGCTAATGATTATTGACCATCAACTTTGTGCAGTACAAGGTTTCTGAGAACTTTACAGAAAACTTTCTAGCCTCTCAGGGATACTAAATACCAGACACATACATGTTGTGACATTGAGGAAGGCGTCTTGGATGGGCTAAAAGACATCTCCTGCTACCTTGCATTATGGTAGGATTCAGAGATCTGAATAGAAAAGAAAAAAGCAATGGAAATAACAGGATCAAAAGCCTACCTCAATACAAGGTTTAGATATGTTTGTAACTGCATTTTCCTGCATGATCTGCAGTGAATCTACTAATCAGAAAAATTTAGCTCCACACCTGGGCCTTCAGTGTGATTATTTCTCTTCAAGAACTTCATCCTTATATTTTTCTTTCCACATCATCATTTTAAGGCATAGGCTTCCGAATGCCATTCCTCTTCTGAGGCCAATATATTTTTTACACTTGGAGTTAGCTGCAATGCCTTTCACATCTCGCAAGTCATTGGGAAGATTTGATGTTCTTTCTGCTAAAATATTACTGCCTGCAGACTCAGCTGTGAAACACAGCTGTCTTACGTGTTAGCAATGAGGGTGAGTCTCAACACACACAAGCATGCGTGTGTGTAAACATGTACGTGTATTCACACACATGCATAGAATAGGAATGAATGTGGTTTTATGATGTGAGGTGATTCTGCTCAATTATAGGTAGCATTCTTTCTGAGAAATTTTGGAGATAAGAATCTGGGCCCTACAAACTGGTGTGTGTGTGTGTGTGTGTGTGTGTGTGTGTGTGAAGATCTAGGAGTAGAGATGAAAAGGCAATTCAGCAGCTTTGAGATTGGGGTTATTCAGATAAGAATATTATTTCAAGAACAGAGGGGGAGAGAAGGGGAGGGGGCAGCGTTGGCAAAATTGAAGACCAAAATGGAATAGTGCTTTTACACATGGGGAGAAGACCAAGAGTTGGGTGGGAGGGGAAGGAGATTTTAAAAATGTTATGTCCACGTACAAATTCCTCACATCAAATATAATTATTATGTGTTACATTCATGTACTAATAAAAAATATTGGTACAAACTTAAAGTGTCACTAAGAAATATTCCCCTTCTTGGTATCTTCCCAAAAGAAGTTGAAGGCTTCCTATTACAATGATACACATAGGATCATGCATATAGCAGCACAACTCATAATAGCCAAATTTTGGAAGCATGTTATGTGCCCATCAGTGGGTGGATGAATAAGGAAAATATGGTATCTGTGCACAGTGGAGCTCTGCACTGCCATGGAGAAGGCTAAGCTCGAGTGATCTGTAGGAAAACAGACAGTCCTTGAGACCATAATGTTAAATGAAATCAATCAAAAACAAAGTTTAAATATTGCATGATTTTTATATAAGACACCAAAAATAGAAGTAAAGAGCAGAGTAAGATAGTTAATAGGATGGAGGGAGACTGATTCTTTCCTAGTGAGAAAGGGATCCAGAAGTGGAGGAAGAAGGGAGAAGAAGGAAACGTGATGAGAAAAGGAATGAGATGATTTGTGCACATGGACCACTCCCCGAAGGAAAGTGGTCCATATATACTGAAAATGTGTACTAATAAAAAGTAAAAAAAGAAATGTAAACTTAACTGTTAATCTTTAGAGGATCAGCTGTATAGAAATAGGAAGTGGTATTAAGTAGAGAGTAAATAAATTCAATTTTATAGTGGGTCTGAAAGCAACCATAAATCAAAAAAGTGATCAAGCCCAACAATAATCTATTATGTCAACACTGACAATGGCTATAAACTTCTAATTAGCAACTGGACCAACCTATTTATTAATATAAGAAATAATGTTAATGTTAGTAATAAAGAACAAATTCTTTCACCAATTGCTAAAATAGAGGGGCAGAGAGAGAGAGAGAGAGAGAGAGAGAGACAGACAGACAGAAAGACAGATAGACAGACAGACACAGAGATCCAGCCAGAGGTCAGAGACAGAATATAGTCTTATTGAGAAGATTGTTGGCAGTCTTACTTCTTTTTTGGAGGGGCAGGGTTTGGTATTGGGAATCAAACTCATAACCTGATGCTTGCTAGGCAGGCGCTTGTGCCGCTGAGCTAAATCCCTGTCCCAGCAGTTCTACTTCTTAAGCCATGGTTTCAATGCTAGATCCATAGGTTTTCTTTGTCATGTTACACTTTGCTGAAACCTGAGGAAACTGCGTAGGCTCATCGAGGTATCCTCCTTCATCTTTAAAATGTCCCTTACCTCTAATAACCTTGGAATTAAATGTGTGCACATAAATAGAAATGTCCTTTGCAGTGTGTCTGATTAACTTTGAGATAAATAGTTCCCTACTCCTTTTCTGCTTCAGCTTGTGTGGTTTATATGAGCAAGGTAATGAAATTCTTCCCACAAATTCCTTCTTAGAGACCCATGCATTTCCTGATGTGAATCTGACTTGCAGGTCTGAGGCCACCCCTTAGGTGACTGAGCTGACTCAAGGTCATCTCCTGAGCTTCCTTCCTTATGTAACCTGTAGATCAGTTGCATTAGGTGATTTTAAACAAATGCAGTCATCTTCAAAACATTTTGAAGGTATCCCTGATGTGCTGTCTTATAAGCAATCTTTTTAAGAAAATAAAATTTCACACTTAGTTTTGACCATAGCTTTTTGGAAAATAGGGCCATTGTACATATAGGCAGCTGTATGTACGAATCTTTTCTCATCCAAAATTCATACAGAAATTGAAAAGCGTCAAAATCTGTATGAAATTGAGGCTCTCCATGTATAGATTTTCAAGTGTAGAATCAATGTCCTCATTGTAATGATGGCTTAAGTCGATCTTACCACTGTCACCCTTGCTGTAAATTAGATTGCCAAACCAGGACATAAGATTTACTGAGGGACACCAGGGAACCTCCCCATTCCTCATCAGAGGAATCACACCTCCTGCCGGTTTGTTTCTATACCCCTGGAGAGGAAACGATTTGTGCTTATCATTATTTTGAAAACTTAGAACATTTGCTAAATTTAAAGACTTTCAGAAGCCATCACAACATAGTTGATATAGAAAAAATCTGATTTATAACCCTGATCACCATGCTAATCGCTTTTTAAACAAACTGTGGGCAGACTCCACAACCTGGAGATATTTAACAGTGAATGCAGAGGTATTTTTGTCAAAGTTGGAGTCTTGGCTCCCCTCCTGTTTGACCTCTTTCTTGCTTTTTTTCACCACCTTCCTTTATTCATGCCCAAGTCACCACTTCATTAGGTGAGGTTGCTCAGCACACAGCAAGGACCAACCACAAGAAAGAACTCCCGAGTCCCAGGGCTATTTCTGCCTGTCCACTGAGGGAAGCTAACAAATCATTGTATTGTTTTAAATGATTGGTTTCTATCAAATGCTCTTTTTTGTTAGACACATGTAAGCAGTAAAGTTCTTCTGCATCCCTTTTTCCTTCAAAAAACAAAACAAACAAAAAATAAACAAACAAAAAAAACACATGCCTTCTATTTGACATGTATTGGTTAGACTATTCTTATGCCCAGTCTTTTTGTGAGGTGCTAAACCTATTTATGTTTAAAGTCATTTATTACTTTAAAGTGCTCAAAAGCATTATATTTTCCTAATACATACAGATGGGTTGTGGTTGAATATCACTGGCCACGTAGGTCATAGGCCTGGGGGCTTTGTGCCAGCTGAAACCACTGGACACTGCTACTCACCATGAGGCAGTAACAGGGAACACAGGAGACGGTCAGCACAGCTGCACCGTGGACAGGCCACTGGTACTGTGTTCCGGGGACTCTGTCCTGTCTTCCTTCCTTCCTGAGCTCTCTGAAGGCAGGCGGTGTTTTACTGGTCTCTGGTTGCTCATTGCCTAGCATGGTGCTGGGCAGAGAAAGGGTCCTTTGTTCATGTTTGATGAACAGATCAGGATATGCGGGTGGCAATGGGAGTGATCCTAAGCAGTTAAGAGTTTCCAATCCACAGGCTCCTTCCACTTGCCAGATGTGTTATCTTACTTGAAATTCATTGTGTTGAGAGAATGGTCCATGAGGGGCTCTTGAAGAAAGCCTGTGCCAGTTCTTGAAGTCAGCCTTATGAAGCAGTGTCTTGTTGCCTCTTTGGAAAAGGGGGCTCCCTTTTCTGAGAATCTTAGTCTATCGAAAAACATTTTACCACCAAAGTGCTTTTCTATACCAAAATTCTCTGAAAGCATTTTCAGTAAAGAACCAGGCATAAATATTTTTGGCTGTAAGGGCCATGTGGCTCTGTCACAGTTACTCAACTCTCCTGTGATGGCATGAAAATAGCCTTAGATACTGTGGGACAAATGACATAAATATCTTCCAATAAGACTTCATTTTCCACATCAGATGATAACCTGGTGGATTGTAGGACGCTGGGGCAAGTCGTACTTTATAATCTAAAAGTCTCATCAAGATATCTGGCATGCCAGCTTGTTTTGTGTTATCTGCTATTGATGAGAATGGATAAAATCAACGATCTCTGCATATTTCCTGGCTATGTGACATCAGATACACTTCTTGTTTCATGTTCAAGGAAACTCTAAAACAGTCTCGGAAGATGTTCAATCCCCAATAGTTTGCATTCTCAAGGTTATCTCTTGCATGTTTAAATCTAGATAAATCACTTTCACATGATATCTATAAATGAACTATTAAAAGCATCAACAATCAGACTACCCAAAACACGAATACATTGCTCTTAATTAAGTATCTTAATGCAGGAGAAGCAAGGAGTAACATTGCAAAAATGCAGATCATTTCTAATTGAACATTACTTAATTGGCATTATGTTTTTTTAGATTCCTTTTGTCGCAGGAAGCTGGTTAGTTAGAAATATTATAGGCAGTGGATGGGGCTGGGTCCTCAGTGGAGCCAGTGCAGACACCTGGCAGCCTCAGGAAGACTGATACCTCCTGCTGTGGGCCAGGCCTCAAGACAAAGGACCATACAAATGACCATACAAATGCACCCTTATCCTGAAGATTGATACCCTAAACAGTTCCCATCCCCCTAGGAAACAGTCACTGCTCCATAAGAATGCCCACTCCCTAATGTAATCAATTTTACCTGAATTATTGATCTTATTGGCTAACTGTAGTTATGCCCCACCTTATGCCCATCTGCCTTGTGAGTTCCCAGTTTTCCCTGCCATGAACCCGTGGTTTTACTCTATAAAAGTCCCTGGAAAAGACAGAGTCCTTGGCAACCCACTCAGGACCCCTCTGTCTCTCTCAAGACAGAAGCTTTCTTTCTCTCAATAAATATATTCTGCTCTTAACCTCCAATGTTCCTAAAATTTATTCTTCGATTTTAGAGAACACGAACTCGTGGACATGGTAGGTCAGAAGTTTCATTCCTCTATGTCACTTTCAACCACTTCAACACTAGCTTGGGTCAATTGGCTGTTTCCCTCAAAAAGTCCTAATGGCGCATCCATCTACTTTCCTCATTTTTCTCAACCAAATATAAACCCAAACATTTTCATGTGTCTCTTGCAGAGCAATGTTGGTTGCCTCTGCACACCAATGTTACACCTATGCCATGCTAGTTACTGGGTATTTCACCAAGCAGGAAGAGTCCCTCTGTAATTAGAAGAGGAGGCTGATGCATCAGTCATGTTTCCCCACATTGTATATAATGCTGTTAGTAGCAGTGGGCGTCCAACATCCCTTTTGCTCAAGAAAGTCAAAGCCAAAGCAAATAGGAATTTCACTCATTAAGTACCTTTGTGTCGATTGCTCATAAAGTGGAAACATTCACATGACTCAGCACACCAGGTCTGCTAGAGCTTCAGAGTGAAAGATCAGAAATGGAGTAAAAAAAATCCATTTGCTTAATTAATATGCAATTAATATTTTCGAGGTAGGACTAGGAATGTAGCCTATAAATTTTTAACACTAAGGAAAACAATATTGTTCAGATTTTATAACTATAAAATTTCTAGATATTATTATTATTATTGCCTTTAAAAAATTGACCATGGCCCATTGATTAGAACTTTTTTTTTTTTGTACCGGGAGTTGAACTGAGGACCTAAGACTTGTCAGGCAGGCACTTATGTTGCTGAGCTATATCCTTGACCCTTAATTGAAACTTTTAATAAATCACTCTATATCTTACCCCTGTGAACTTTTAATTCTTCTAACAATGATTTCTGCAATAGTGAGATGTCAAAGGTAGGACGCGGAGCTCAGGAGAAGCTGGGAAGATGCTTTTCTTCCTAGTGTAGTAAGGACTTGGTTCCAGAGGGCCGATGTGGTGAGAGGTGAGAACAGAGATGGAGTTTCATGAAAAAAAAAAAGTATTGCATTCTGTGATCTTGTCTATTGTTCAAGCTTTCCTCATCTCTTGAGACATATATTTCTTGTAATAAAGCCTGATGCTTATGTAACTCTTGATGTTTTTCAAAGTGCTGGTATATATCATAGTATCCTTTGATCTTGCCAAGAAAGCACTGACTATAGTGCATATGCAGAGCTGTATATTATCTTAAAAGTCTTAAGGACAGCTGAGCTGGCCAGCTTATTTTCTCCAGAGGCTCAGAAGAGGTCCTGCATTCACACAAACACATAAACAGGTCTGCCAAGCATTTGCTGCTGCCTCCCCCTCTATTCTTCCTCTTTCTTCTTCTCCTTCTCTCTCCCCTCTCTCCTTCTCCTCCCCTCTCCTCCCTCCTTCCCACTCTCCTCCATTTTTTCCCTTTACTTTTTCTTATTAATACTCACCAACAGCCATGAAAATGTGGAGTTTACAGATTCTACCAAAATTCAGAATGTGCTTTTCCAAAAATAAATACACTGACTGAGACAATAGCTTTGGGATTATCCTATGCTAAACACTAAGTTATTCAATCATACAGATTTTCCATTTTTCCAGAGAACTTCTTTCCTTGAATCTCCTTAAAACTGGGAGGAAGGCAAGAGTTAAAGGAGGAACCTGCAGACTCCAGGTGGGTATACAAAAAGTACTTCTAGGAAGAATTTTTTTGTTGTTTAATTTTCAGTTGTTGTTTTATTTTGTTTCTACTTTTGTCATTCTCAGCCATACTACACTACTGAGCCACAAATTATTTCGTAATTCCATCCAGATATGGAAGTGTCTGTCTGGTTTTTATAATGGGTGAACTTTAATGGCATGCTTTCTGGCTGGTTCACAACAAATAAAGTACTTATTTTCTCATTTTCACATCTTTTTGATGACTAAATTTCTTTTCATATGTATTCTGGATGAAGCTTTATGTAGTGCTGCCCTGATAATCGAATATTTTTTAGTTCCCTTTTTTTGTTGTTGTTGCTGGCCTGCTTGTGTACCTGTTCTCTTTGCATTTGAAATTAAACCAGCCACATACTACAAATAAAAGAGAAAGACCTTTGACTTTAATTATTCTCAGTAATAGATATGACAATAAGCAAGGCTCATTCATAGCCATCCCATCAAGCAAAGAAGCCATCGGATCACTGATCCTGACACCAGGGAACCTGTCATCCTAAAGCTTTCGGCGGGTGTGTGTGTGTGTGTGTGTGCTCACCTTGGTCAGTTACAACCATTTCTCTATCATCTTCCATAGTGAGGGGATGATTGGGAAGGACAGTGTCCCTTGGTAGAATCTGGAGAATGTGGTGTAGTCAGAAGGAAAAGGTATATGCAGTTGGGAGTCTTGTTTTTGCTTACTGGCTCTCCAGTTCACTGGCAAGGCGATTTTGGATAATAACCTTGACCTTCTCGATATTCTTATCTATGGCATGGAGATGTTAATCAGCATCCTGCCTAAATGAGCAATTTTTTGTAAACAGTGGGTACTTCAGCACTGAAGATAGGCTTCTCTACTGAGCCATTCAAATTGCTTCCCTGGCTGAGTAAAAATATGCATTCAATTTACACAGCAGCTCATTTGAATACTTACTTGGTAACAGTATAGAATGACAAAAAGGGAAATGTAAGGAAGGGAGTGAATAAAGGGAAGGATGACCGATCCAAAGGCATAAAAATCAGTATGTAAAGTATCCACATTCACCGCTGAGACAGCGCTCACTTTCAGAAAACCCACCATGCTCCCTGTGGTCAGATTAGTCATTCCAGCGCTTGGTTGCCTCTGCAGCAGCCAGCAAACTGGAATTCCCCTGCCATATATATAGATATATATTTTTTTAAATAAAATGAGATTTTTTTTAGCAAAAAGAAAAAAAAACTGAGCATTTAGTGACTAAGGAAAGTTTTTGCAATGTAAGAGGGTTATTTTTTGGTCACACATTTTTAGATACACTATTAATTTGTCCATTAACCCTTTGGAACCAAGCACAAGTCTCTGGTTGTGAGTCTCCCATCACAAGGCTCTCGCTCTGCTCTGTGGAGCGCAGTCAGAGTGGGCTTCTGAAGAAAAGAGGAGCATTGCCATGGTTGAATCCATTGCACTGTTGTGTTGCTCGGAGAAAAAAAGAAGGGTGAGTCGTGGGTCCCCTGTTTGTGGCCGGTAGGAACATGTGAACCTTGACAATCAGTGAGAGGCTGGAAGAGTTCAGACCAGCAACTCAGAGAATGAGGCCACTTTGCTCCATGTGATCAGTATTTAATTAATGGCACTTAAGTATTTGAGCAAATCTTGCATGAAAAGAGAGTTTAGCTCCTGACCAAAGAGGAATAAATATAGATTTATTATATTTACAAAGCTGTTTTTCCAGCAAGTTTGGGGATCAGGGACTTTAGAAAGTCTCTTTTTCTTGCTAGAAATTAACTTGCGATAACTAACTACCACCATGTATTTACCAGGAACTCTTTTGTCTTTTGCTTAGTTTGTTTTTTATTGATTAGTGCTTAATAGAGGGCCCAGTGAGACATTTGTAGCTAAATTTGTTAGGAGCCACTTGCAATTAAGGTTCATTTGTAATGAAGATAAATGAAAATCTAAGTTAATAGGAAGCCAGTATTCGATGTTACCTTAAAAATGATTTACAAAGAACAATTTAGGAACCTTTTAGTGCATAAATTAAGGTGCTTCCATGATTAAACATCAGCCTGCTGAAGTTATTCACTTGATACTCAGAGTGAAATATCAATATAAGGAACAGAACCCTGATCCTATTTAAAAGTGACCTCCTCCGAAAGACTGTAGGGCCCTAACAGTAGAAAATCAACCAGCTTACTCTGAAGTTTCTATTCCTACACTTTCTCCCAATTGTCAAAAATGGACATTTGCCTTTCTGAGTCAGTGAACCTTTTTCTAGAGTGTAAATTCAGTTGGCATTGCCTCTGACCATACTGCAGCTCAGCATCTAACGCAGTGCATGGCCCTCTGAGAACGCGTAAGTTTGCAACTACTCTTAGTTGGATGACTGGAAGGGTCAATGAGTGTGCCTATATTATATAAAAGTGAAATAAAAAAATGGTATATTTATAGCTATAAGTCAACTGGAGTGGATTAAAAAAGACTAATGTCAAGTCCTACCCCAAGACATTCTTAGTTAATTCACCCTAGGCCTGGACCAGGCATTAGCATTTTAATCTTGTTCTTTCCACTGTGTACCATAAGTGGAATCAACATGGCAGCCTTATCTAAGAAGGCCTGGACTTCTTTTTTGTTTCAGTTTCATCATTGAGTATTTTAAGCACCTTATTTTCTAATATAAGGAGTATGTCCAAGTAGATATAACTACTTAAACCTTTGAATTTCAGTTAGTCTCAAGGACTTTTCCACTCAAAAACCTGAAATTGGACGGCTATATATGTGAGACAAGTACTTGGTCAACTCTGTATGAATGTTAGTACATTTTTGGTGTTTAATTATTTTTGCAAATACAGTGTGTTAGAGTTGGCTTCCATTAGCTCAGGACAGTTGATTTTGTGCATTTCTTGCCAGCGCTTAATGCAATGACTTGGAATTGCCCATAGTGAGAAAGGAAATCAGGAAATGGTATAATTGGGCCTTTTTTTTCCCTTGGAGATCCAGCATACTTTGGCTAAAGTCTGAAGACAGTTATCGTCTGAGACAGCAGAAGTAGATTCTTGATTAGCACTGGGTGATCGGAAGAGTTTAAACTGAGGTAGAGTTGAAACTACCAGCACAGCATGTTTGAGAAACAGCAAACCATCAGTCAGTTCACTTAAGACAGGCTTCAGTTTGAAATTTTCAAACCAAACTGAAATTCCCTTCCTTCCTTCCTTCCTTCCTTCCTTCCTTCCTTCCTTCCTTCCTTCCTTCCTTCCTTCCTTCCTTCCAAAATCTCTTCTGGCTTAAGTAAGTTCTGTGTTTTGGCAGGTTGTTTGTTTTTATTTGTAGCTGGATGATTGCAATCATTGTCAACCATCACCCTGATGACAATCAGGCATCTCTTGCTCTTGGGAATCACTTCACAGATCCCTAAAGTAGTGCCCTTGCCATCAACACAGTGGGGTGACATGTTCTGAAGAAGCCTGTGAATCGAAAGTTGTTCTGCACTTCAAATTGCTCTCTCTTTTTCTGATATTAGTGATGTGTCTAATTGGGTCCAAATGCAGGAAATTTCACTGACTAACTATAGACTCCATAAGATCAGACAGCTAACTCCCTATGGGTCTGTATCTTTTAATCCTCTAAAGCTTTCACTGCTTCCTGAAACTTTAGTTGTTGGAAGTGGATCTTTTTTTGGTTGTGGGTCAGACTGTTACAAAAGGAAGTTTAAAAAAAGATGAAGCCCTGCTCTCCATGCTAGAAATTAACCAGGTGCACCATTATGTAAAGAGCTCAAATTCTCAAACTGGAGAGTGTAGTAATTAAAATAACAATGAAACAATAGCTTAGGCAACACTTTGCAAATATGATATTTTCATTTGTATTATTGTACAAACTAAGCGCCCCAAGCAGTCATGTTAAGTGATTTACAAGGAGGCTCAGGAAAAGTGAATGAGGACACCAGAATGGAGCCCTGTGCCAATCAAAGGCCTATTGTGCATGATGGGATGTTGCCATCTGTGGAGAGAAGCTTGGGTGATTTACGCCTCCAGGAATTTTATAGACAAACATGCACATTGGGTGATCTAACACAGGAAGCAGAGGTAAAAAAAGCCACTCATGGCATTGTATGTTAAGAATAAATCTCCTTTTGTAATACCGACAATATATCTTTTAATGTACTCAATAATGAACAGCTTACAAGAACCCAAATCATGAATACTGAGCTAATGGATTTATTTTTAAGTGTTGATGCATTATTTAAGTACATGAAATAGAGGTGATATAGACCAGTATAGTGATTATTTTGTTGTTCTAGAACATTCAGAAAACTTTTCTTCACATATTAAAATAAAAAAAATATTTTCTGAATAAAAGACTTTTTTTATTTTATTTTTTACATATTTCTTCACATTATCTGACTTCTAGTCTGAATTTGGTATGTTTTGCCTAACTTTCTGAAGTATGAGTCTTGTTGCCAGTACGTGAAGAATGGAAGGAATGAAATTGAAAAACAGGACTAAAGTTTGCATTAGTCTATGAATTTGATTTGACTTTCTGTTTCCCTTGTTTTGTACGAAATGTGGCATATGTAAATATCTTTGGGACACAAGTGTTTCAAAGTTTTCTCTGGGTCCTCAAAAAGGATTCATGACCCAGAAAAAGTTAAAACCAGAGTGGGAATCTCTCAAGTGCAATCCAGCTCAGTATTTTGCTTCTCCTATCTTTTATTTTTTTCTCTATGATTTTATTGTGAAAAAGTAACCACTTATATTTAAAGTGAGCATCAGTATTTGCTATTTTTTTTTTCTAAAACACTGATGGCTTTTATTAGAATTAATGTATTTACTGAGCACCCAAATGTTCTAAGTCCCATGTCACAAACAGTGTATATACATGACTATTTTTTACTGGCCAAGGGGCAGCAGATACTGCCTTGGACTGTGGATTCAGGGTCTGTTTGTTTCAGGGCTTCTCACAGCAGGTTGATCCTGTTGGTTTTGCGAACCAGCAAATAGCCCTCAGTTTTTAAGTCTGAGATTTCATTTCAGGCAATCACGGAGCAGTGAATCCTTGCTTTCCAGAGCTACGGATTGACCTCCTGAGCCGTGCCAGTCCCTTCAAGGTGCTGGAGATCAGCCCTCCCCAAACTTAAGTTCACTCAGGGGTGAGAGATGGGGAAAAGTGTGAGTAAGCAAACGTGCAGCCTGTGATGTGATGCAGTGCAGTAGGGAAAAGGCTAGGAGTGAATCTGGGTTGTCAGTTAGAGACAGAGTCAGCAGAAGGTCTCACTGAAGAGGTAATATTGAATGAAACCCCTAATTAAGAAAGTGATGGAGAGGGCTCAGGAAGAACAGGCAGAAAGGAAGATGGTAGCCTGAAGCCTTCTGTGAGGTGCATTCGGCAGTTGTAAAGAATAGCAGGAGGCTTGACTGAGCAAAGAGAAGAATGAAATGGGATAGATTCAGTGGTTAGTGGACTGAAGGAATAACAAAGACGCACTGATAGAAGGATCCACTCACCTCAGTGTTCAGAGGAGGAAAGTATAGTCCTGAGCAAAGAGCAGTATTTTTTTCTGTATTCTGTAGTGCTCTGACTTAACTTTGTGGAAATATGTACTCAGCTGTACTTTTTGATACTTAGGTGTGCCCTTGTGCATCACTGCTGCTGATTGTGGAGAGGGTTTTGCTAAACGGAGATGTTTGCAGCTAAAGAGTTAAAAGGTGTGTTTCTCTATGGATGAATCAGATAGAGATGAATCATTTTTTAAATTACAGGGGTGAATACCACTGTACTTCATAACTGTCCTTTGGAAAATTAGCTTTAATCTTTTTGATTTGAGTCATAATAATAGAACTGTGTTACTCACAAGGGCTTTATTCATCTTCTAATCCAACTCTCCTTTTACAGGTGGAGAAACTGAGGAAAAAATGTATAAATAAAATACTGCCAAAAATTCATCTGTTTACTATTTCAAACACTATTTGTGTGAGCATTCTTTTGTAAACTAAGTGCACTTTCTCTATCTATATGTTTATAAAATACTTAACCAAAGATATTGATGAAGTTTCTGTGCAGTTAGGTATTTGGCACTGTTCTAGTGTCTGGCGTCACAACAGCTAATAAAACAGATTTTAATCCTGACTCAGTTAGCTTTGACATTAAGCTGGAGGAGTGGATTTGAAGGAACCGTAATTGTAGATGACAAACTGGTAAATTAACAAATGCTCAAAAGGATTACAGATAGATATTACTGGCATAAGGCAGCCAAGTGGAAGGATGAGTTAGAAAGGTATTGCGAGGGGCCACTTAGAATCAGGGGTGAGGTCCTTTCTCTGAAGAAGTGATCTTTGAGCTCATCTTTGAGCAGAAAGCTTTGCAGAAGTGAGGCTAGGGAGGGGTGAGGAAAGAGGTTCCAGGCAGGGGTTCAATGTGTTCAAAGAACAGAAAAAAACAACTGTGTCTTTGGGACATCCTGAGTGCGAGAGTGTGTTAAATGAAGATGGAAGATAGATGTACACAGCACCCAGCTCCTATAGGGCCCTCTATGGACTGTGGTCACGTAGTTCACCCATTTTTGCTCCTCCACTGTAAAAACACCAGAAAACTCTCATAAAGGAAATAATGAGAGTAAGCTTAATAGTTTAGAAGACTATTTGGTTTCTGTGTGGAAAATGAAATATGGGACAAGAAAAATGGGATAAGAAAACAGTAAGGAAATCAGATAGGAGGTTGTTTTCAGCGAGAGAATGTGGAACTTGGGCAGCTCTTGAAGTGGACAGATGAGAACAGGTTGGGTTCTCATGTCTCAGTTTTGAGTACTACTGTCTGTATAAAGAGATAGAAAAATTAAAGAAATGCAGATTTTTTTTATTAGTAACTTCTTTTAAAGGACATGAGACTCAGAAGGCGATGGGTGACTTATCAAAACATACCACACAATTGTAGTATGTGAAAAGTCTTCTCTTGCAAATTGGTTACCAAAAAGAGTGTGGCATGGGTTTGCTCCTTCTGATGACCTTTAGCTTCTCTTCTAAGATTTGTACTCAGCTGATATCCCTTTATCTGTCCCCACCCGGTACCATAAGACTCATTGTCTACTGGTCTGTCTTCTTCTATCTCAGCAAACCTGGATACTGAGAAGGACAGTCTCCTTTAGCTCTCTAATTCCTGTGGCCTTTTTCTTTTTTGAGAATATCATTATAGGAAATGACTACACAGTCTCCAAATGCAGAGACTATTTGGAGTCTTGAACAGTTTTTCTAAGCGTTTATATTCTTCATTCCTTGTGAATATGTCTTAATTTTTTTCAATCCATGTTCTGGTTATAGGAGGCAGAATGATGGCCTCTCAAAGATTCCCCACCCCCCACATCCTAATAGGTGGGACTGAATATATAGCATTGCATTTATGGTAAGGGAGAATTAATTGTGTTTATGGTTAAGGTTGCAAGTAGAATTAAGATTGCTAATCAGCTGATATTCAAATAAATAGAATATTGTGGACTAAGAGTTGCATTTGATGTAATTATGGGAGTCTTCAAATACGAAAGAAAGAAGCAGAATAAAACAAATGAGAAGAACTGGGCTTGATGATAGAAGAAGGGGCCAAGGACCACAGAAGTCAGGTGACCTCCACAACTGCAAAATGCAAGGAAATCAGGTGACCTCCACAACTGCAAAATGCAAGGAAATCAGGTGACCTCCACAACTGCAAAATGCAAGGAAGTCAGGTGACCTCCACAACTGCAAAATGCAAGGAAATCAGGTGACCTCCACAACTACAAAATGCAAGGAAGTCAGGTGACCTCCACAACTGCAAAATGCAAGGAAA
The DNA here is from genome assembly GCA_004027455.1 of Hydrochoerus hydrochaeris. Taxonomy (NCBI): domain Eukaryota; kingdom Metazoa; phylum Chordata; class Mammalia; order Rodentia; family Hydrochaeridae; genus Hydrochoerus; species Hydrochoerus hydrochaeris. The sequence goes on from PVLA01000012.1 coordinate 619,935, forward strand.
TCAGGTGACCTCCACAACTGCAAAATGCAAGGAGGTAGAATCTTCTCTATGCTTCAAACAGCAAAACAGCCTGTCAACAGCCTGATGGTAGACTAGCGTCCTGAACAATTGTAAAATAACAAAGTATTTTTGTTTTAATCTATTTTACTTTTAGTAATTTATGATAACAGCAAAAGGAAGTAAATTCACTGTGCATTTCTTATTTTTTCCCCTGAGGACATAACCTTTAAGGTGATGCCAGAGAAATATGTACTTTCCAGTAATGGAAAGAGCTCAATTCATTCTTTTTTGAAGTCTTTTATGATGCATACTATGACTATTCTCTGCTTGCTACTATGCTTCCTACTGTTGTATTTGAGCAGTGAATAAGTTGCTTGCACTGTTTTATTCCTACACTTCATTTGCTATCCTTATTTTACAGAACAGGAAATTGAAGTCTAATAAGTATCTAGACTACAAATTTACCCCAGAGAGCATGACACCAGCTTCCAAATGTACAACTTACTTTTCCTCCTTTACAGTCCCACTTGACAGCACCTTCCAGGTGAAGGGACGTGAGACGAAAAGCTTGGACTAGCGCGCTTGCATGAGTTCAGTAGCCTCAATTACAAATTCACATCTCTGGAGGACTCACACTGACTCCTGTCTCAGGGGTCTCCTAGCTCAATGACAGACAGGAACCTCAGGGCATTTCTTCAGATTTAAGAAAAGTTAATTAACATTCAGTACCAAAGGTCTAGTTTAGGTGCACATTTCTTGATGAAAAGCTTACTGAGTTCCAGAAATTAATGAGAGAAAGAAAGATGGGGTAAAAACTGTGACAGGACAGATCAACTTTTTTTTTAAAATACATTCATAAACTAAGATTTTTCTTAAGCTTCTCCTAAGTACCTTACCTTGGTTATGTCCACAGTGTATGAGGAAGGAGCTAGGATTCTAAATTTGTTTATGTCTTATCCTTTCCATGCTGATTCTAGAATAGCGTTGCACACAATTGTGCTAAGGTGTAGCACACTAAGGCACACAGCATGTGTTAAAACACAGAACAGCGTTGGCAGTGAAAAATTTTAGACGTGTAAATTTCTGTAAGCATGAATATGTGGACTCACAGGCTCACTGAGCAAAAACATCTACTATAAGACAAGGAGGCAGTGAGCCAAATAAGGGTACCATTCTGTAAGCATCCGTGTTGCTGCTGGTTTTGACGAGTGGGAAGAGCCTGGGAAGGGAGATAATTGGGCAGAGTGTCCAGAGCATGAGTAGAGTAATTGTCCAGTTTTAAGGAAATAAGGTTGATAAATACAAGTTAGAAACAGAATGCTTGTTTTGTAAAATGTGCTCATAAATTCAACAGAGAGGGGCTTACATGGAAAAGAAGGGTGGAAAGAAAATTGAGATTAACTGAAATGCAATTTGCTCATCATCTTTATTTAATAATCTGCATGCAGTTTCCCTTCTAAAAATAAATATGTGTAATGAGATTTAAAAGTACAAATAAATTAAAACAAAAGGAAGAAATGTCAATCGTCCGACAGAATGTCCCAGTGCTAGCTCCTCTTCCTCCAGTTCTCCTTAGTGGTAGACAATGAAAGCTTGTGGTCAGCATAATTGCGTATGTAATGCCAGTCAGCAAAAGACTCAGATTCGGAAACTATACAGATGAGGAAAATTTCAAGATTGGTACTGTCAAGCAGAGGATTGAGACTTTCAATAGCAAGGGCTTTGTTCAATAACAAGTGCTGTTACCACCTTGGGAATTCTGGACACCAAAGCTTTGTTTCATTGCTCTCATTCTCCAATGTCAGGAAGCCAAGGCCAGGTGCATAGATTTTTAGCCAATGTGCTTGTATTTGCCAGGTTCTACTTGTACTTAAGTTCCCTTAATTAAGCAACAGAGAGAGAGAAAGAGAGAGAGAGAGAGACAGAGACTGAGATAGGAGAGAGACAGAAACAGAGATAGAAAGACAGAGAGAAAGAGAGAGAAACAGACAGGATAAAGATGAAACCTTTTTTCATATGAATGAAAACTTTCAGTGTCATAAATTACAGGTGGAAAACTGAATGATGGACAGTGGGCAATAGTTGTAACAAGAAATCTGCAAAATGAATATAGGTGATCAATAGATATAACAAGAAATTTGAAAAGTGAGTGTAGATGGTCAATAACTGTGAAAAAAATGAGTTCCAAATTGACTAACAGGGGAGCACAAGCTAAAATAAAGATGATACAAATTAAACTAATGTATACTATCCAATGATGATTAACAGGCGGAGCCAACAGCAAATTTCAAATTAGAAAGATTAATTATACACAATGATGTATACATAAGTATATGTATTAGGTATCATATGTATCAAAAGTTTATAAATAATACCAGTGGGTGTAAATATATACAGTAAAGAAGAACCTCAAAAAGTATCTAATAGATTTTAACAGTGTTGACTAGGAAGATCAAATATAGCAAATCAGGGGAAAATTTCATTTATTATGTTGTAATATTCTACATTGTATAAATATTTTACAATGAAAACATACACATAAATTATTGTAATTTCATATAAATAGCCATGTGCATGCTTTAAAAATCTAGTTAGGAAAATCATTAGAATAGTTCTGCTTGCATGTACCTACAGATGGTAACCAAGGGCGTTCTAGCATATAAAGGATTAACCAAATATGCAAAAACTGCAATTATTCCACACATAATTGTGCTAATGGAACATAGAAAATAGGCCACAGTTGTTCTAAATGTGGAAAATAAACCCGGAGGATATCTGTTTTGATAGTGAATATGCATGACAGTATTGTTCTTCTCTTGGAAATCTCACAAACATAAAAAGGAGGAGACAGAAAAGCATGTTATCCCTTTTCCTTGATGCTTCTTAAGCTCTCTAGGCTTCATGAGCATCTATAAGAAAAGCAAGGCTGCAGTGGAGCTAAAAATGTGTAGAAGGGAAAGAGTATCAGAAATGTTGTGCAAGGAGCATGCCAACTTGTAGCGCTTGTTGGGATCCTCATTTATGGATTCTTTTTGTAATTTGGGTCATAAATTTCTGCCAGAGTCTATGTGTTAACATCATGGTGGCAAGCCTTTGGGATTACTGGGATGTGATAGAGCTTTTAGGAGATGAAACCTATTGAAAGCATGTCCTTGAAGGAATATGGTACCCTGTCCCTCATCTTCCATCTTTGCTTTCTGGGGGCCATGAGTTGAGCAGCCTTGTTCCACCATACACTCCTTGTGATAATGTTCTGCCTAACCACAGAACATTCTTGGTGGGTGCCAAGAAGCCATGGACTAAAACCATGAGCCAAGTTAATTTTTCCTCCTTTTTTTTTTTTTTAAAAATCTGTACCAAGCAGCAAACTCAGAACTGCGTGCTTGCAAGGCAGGCACTTAATGCCACTGAGCTAAATTCCCAACCCCCGCTTTGTTTAATTGTATTTTTCCTCCTCTTAAATTGTGTATCTTGGGCATTTTGTCAATGTGATGAAAAGTTGACAACACTATCAGAAGTTTACATAAAATATAACTAACCAGAAAATAACCATCCATTAAAAGAATCACACTTCTGATGAGGTAAGATTTATTGTAAAATGCAAAGGAATTTTTTTATATAATTCATCATATTAATACATAAAGTTAAATAATCATATGATCAATCATCACCTTAGATATTGAAATGAAGTATAATAAAATTCTATACATCATCTTGACCTAAAAACCAACCCGTATACAAAATATGAGTATATGTATGGTTATAAATAAGGATCCTTTGCTATGATAGGAAACTGTCCTTGCTTTCCTTTCACTGATATGATGAAATATATCGATCTTAGTCCCAAATGTAATACCTGGATAATCACAACAAAGTAAATTCGGTGAATTATTGATTCATTAAACTAAATACAAAAATTAGTAGCTTCTAGAAATAATTTGAATTAATTATTCCAGAAATGATTATAATTTCTAATGCTAGAAAAACATCAGTTTAAAATGGCAATGAAAGCTGAGATACCCAGAAATAAACATGTTATCCAATGTGTAATCCCTGTAAAGAACCTTTCCACCACTCCTGTAAGCCATAGTGGAAGTCTTCAACCCAGGGAAGGACATAGCATGGTCTTGGACAAGATGGCACAAGTACGAAAAGATGGCAGATGCCACAAATCAATTTATATATGTAACAGGTCAATAAAAATGCCATAAAATTTAAAGAATCAGAGTACCACTTCAAAGCTTCATGTTCAGAAATAAAAAATAGAGAACATATGTAAATTACATAAGGATATCAAAAAGGGTATTTAGCCGTAGGGATAAGTAAGTGGCTACTAGGTTTTGAATATTTAACAAATCTTTGAGAAATAAAATTTACACACAATAGATTCAAATGTATATAAGAAACTCAGTGTATGAAGAAACACCATCCCAAATAAGTAGAAAAGAAAACTAAATGGTTCAACAAACAGGGTAGTGATCTAAAACAAATACATAAAATTACAGTTGAGTCTGGTGTCTCTAGCATAAACTGTACAAATTACAAACAAATCAAAACATGTAATGTAAAAAAAAACAAAAACAAAAGAAAACACAAATTCTTTTATCACCTTGGTGTGAAAGGGTTTTTAAAATGTAACTAGCTACGCAAAAATCATTAAAATGATTAATCTAGCCACATTAAAAAAACAAAACAAAACAAACTTTCTGTATAGAGAAAGGGTCAAAAGACCATTGTCTGACTTTTCTTGTAGCTGAGACAAAAGTTAGAGGAAGTTTACTTTGGCTGAAAATGTGTGAATGTTTCAGTCCGTAGCTGGGTGGCTCCAAGGCAGGGTGGCATGGCAGAGGGGCATCAGAGAGAAGAAACAATATTTCATGGCATAAAGGCAGAAGGCTGCAAACGCAGCAGCAGCAGTACCCTGCCTCTCCCTTTTATGTGTTTCAGGCTTTTTGTGGGTGGCACCCAAGTCCAGGGTGAGCTTTACCATTAACCACACCCAGAACAATGCTGAATCAACCAGGGGCCGATTTAGTAATCACACACCCTTCACTCCAGCATCACACACCCTGGATCCCATCACCTCTAAAAAGCCCCATCTACGACCATGTGAGACTTTCGGAGGACATCTGGATATGAGCCATAATAATCATGAAAAACTGAGAGAAATTTTGAAACTCTGATAACAAACCTAGTTTTTACATCACAGTAGAAGTTTCTGGAAATTGTAAAGAAAAAAACCTTTTGATTAAACAAAAAAAACAGATAAGCACTATAAACCAACAAATCAGTTATAAATAAAAAGCTGTACATATATTAAACATTCTCAACTTCATTATCCATAGAAGAAATGTTAGATAAAAGTGCATTGATATCTTTCCTCACTAACCCATATGGCAGAATTTCAAAATTTGATAAGACACCATGGGGGACTCCATGAAGAATTAGGCATTCTCACGCAGGGATCCAGGGAGGGAGTAGAGAGAGTCGGTGTTCACCAGTCCTATGGGAATCTATATAGGAACAATTGCAAAAATTATAAATTTGTGAATTCATATATCACTCTGAGAATATAAATTCTACCCTAAAAATTTATATCATGTGAAATGGTATGTAAAATTTGTGATGTTTATTTCCATAGTAGCATAGGATTGTGGGCAAAGCCCATTGCCCATTTTTAGGAAACTAGTCAAATAAAATATGACCCATACATAATAATGAACACTATGCAACTAGCCAAGAATATGACCATACTTTGTGTGTTGTTTTGATAGAAATACTTGTCAGAGAACCCTCAAAATAAAGTGTGTGTGTAGTAGACTGCCTTTTATGTTAATGTGAGAAAATATTAACATGTTCATATTTGCACATTTTCAATACTGTCTCTTCTCGTTTTATCTGGGTGAATTTGAACAATTTTTATATTGTATCTGCATCTCACAGCATCAACTATGAATAGAGATAATAACCAAGAAGATATTAGAAAGATAAAATTAACAAATTAAAGCACTCTGAGAGAGATTTAGTTGGTAAGTATTACACAAAGAACAATTACTAGTATCTAAAGAAGCTTTGCCTTTATTATATAAACTTTAGGAAATTATCTGACATTTTAGCCTTTATTATATTTATTTATTGTAGCTTACTCTGTGTATTCATGCATTTAAAAAAATGTCTCCTTAAGTAAGGCCCAAAGTGTCTGAAGATTGAAAAGGGATAACATTGTAACGCAAACATTAAGAGATACAGAACATTACAGCTCCATCTGAAATAAAATAGCAGGAAGGAAGTAGAGTCCAATTTGTATGAAATTTGATTTGCACAATTTCTCAGGGAAACAGCCAGTGGATAAAGTGAATTCCACCTATATCAAATCATCAGTCACCTTCGGTGCCCAGGAAGACACCAAAACAGTATCTGGCCATCAGTTTTCCATCTCTCGGTGGACCCTGAGGAGCAGCGTAGTGACCAGCACGGTATTGCCAAGAGAAAATCGTGAGGGCCAATTCAGCCTCCTCCTATGACGGAGTGACGGGTCCAGAGATAAGGGAAAAGCAATAGATGCAATCTGCGTGAGTCACAGCAAGTGTTTTGATTCTGTCGTACATGGCATTCCCATCAATGCATCCTATAGACTGGCTCTAAGTCAAGGTGTGAGGAGCTGGGACCCCTCCTGCCTCTCCCCACATCACCCAGGCCTGGCTGATACTGGATGGAGCCAGCCCAGAAGGCTCCCTGGGGACCGCAGCAAGTCAAAATCTGTGTCCGTGGTAAAGGGAGCAGGCATCCAAGCAAAGCCAGAGAAGAGATGATTGGAGCAGAATCAGACAGAGAAAATAAAAATAAGGTTTCTAACATTAGGGGACCATACAGATGAAAGGAAAAGCATTCAAGAGACAAGCATGGGATAGGAGATGGTTGGGAATTTCAAGGAGGTTCCCAGGGTCAGGTCCTGATGGGAGAGGAAGCCAAGCACTTCGATGCCATCCACAATCACAGAGAGCTGTGGACAGAGAAGAATACCATTCACAGTCAAGGACTCATTCAGTAAGAGGGAGGGAGGGAAAGAAGAAGAGACAAAGAAGGAGAAGGAGGAGAAGATAGTGGAGGGAGAAGAGGAGGAGAAAGAGAAGAAGAAGGAGGCATCTCTCCTCGCTCAGAAGCTTTGTGTGAGAAACCATTGAAAAGACAGGGATGGCTGAGCTCAGACTGGTGAGACTGTTTCAAGAACATGCAGGCATGAGAAAGTTGGTTCTGACACTGCTGAAATAGGTCCAGTAAATTCATATGCACCTGGGGAAGCGGGGATGATTGTTATGCATGAGTCCGTGATTTGAATATGTGGGCAGAAGCTGGATGGGGCAGTTCCTTTTTTTGATAGCTGTTCTCACTCAGATTCTGTACTTGTTAAAGAAAATAAAGAATAGGTGAGTATGTGGCACATATGCCTTGACTGTAATGTTGACCCAGTTCATTATTGCTGTCTGGAAGACTCCTATTACAGAGAAGACAGTGATGTTGCATCATGTTAAGGAAACCGTGATCTAGTTTTCGAAACACCTTGGGAATTTTCTCATTAAAACTTGTTCATATGTAATATTGGCAAGGATGTCCTTGTAATTGTGGGGTTATCAATTGACGGCTAAAAACAAAATCTTGCATTCCAAGCTTATTCTCAATGAGTACATCGTCATTATAATATCTTAGAGGTTTGGTTTCTACTCTGAGGCAAGAGATCCTTTTGTTGACTCCTGAAGAGGAAGTTATTAACGACATTACTAGGATGATATGCTGCACAGCATGCTGGGTAATGTCTGGTCTCTGTCTCTGTAGTTTATCTGAAGTATCAAATATGGCATCTGAGAATAAACCAAGAGTATTGTGATTTTATGGGATGACTTGATACCCACTTCCAAGGTTGCTGACAAGAACAAGTCCGATAGCAATGATGCAATGAATGTCCCTTTTTTAAAAAAAGCTTAAGTAAAATATCAGCTTATTCTTTTTAATTAGTTGTTATGTGGCAATAAAAGAATTTTTTTATAAAATACTGGGCATAAAGGATGAACTTGACCAATTCATTCTAGATACTAATGAAGTGTTATTTAATGAAAAACATTCATTTTAACAGAATGAGCATTTCTGGTGACATAAAATGGTCTCAAAGCAGTGGAACATAGTGAGTTTTCATTAAATACTTGTTACCATTGTTGCTGTTATTAGAAGACATAGAGAGAGCATTATTAGGGGATTGACATAGATAAATTTGTCACCATGACATTGACTAAATCATTCAAGTTGATTTTTAAAATCCAAAAACAAAATGGCTGCTGGCCCTGCCTGTAGAGTTTAAACTTTGTATTTTGAAGTCCACTAGGCCTGGAATGGGGAGAGGAGCCATGGCTGGATCTGTGGGTAGCTTTTAGAGTCGGGATTCTGCACACAAGAAGCTGGAGCATAGTCTGTCCTTTCAAAGCAAACACTTTGCTTAGATGTACTATTCTCATCAAAAGGTGGAGAAACTTAAGAGAGGGAAGGACTTTTTATAATTGGGTGGAAAAAAAAAGAGAAAAACCTTTAAAAAGACTTCTTTCATTCCTAGCCCTGGGCTTCCTGGTGCTCTGAGGATTTCAGTAGCATTGCAGTTTCTGGAGAATCACAGCTCTCCAGCTGATGAGGCATTTTTGAGTTAAATCAAAAGTGCGTAAAATGTTCAGATTTGTATCACTTTACTAAGACATGAAAACCAAAGTCTCTGTGCTGTAAAAAGATAGCTTTGGGGCTGGGAGGAAAGAATCAGATGGAGAAGCTGGAAGCAATTGAGGAGTTCAAAAGGGGGGACTCGTGTTTTGGGGCGGCTGTGAAAATGGATGATGCAGAGGAGAAGGTGGGGCATGATTCTTTCCTGGGCTAATTTTTGCTAGAATTCTATGGACTTGATTTTGTTTTTGTTACCTTTAAGTCTTCAATGATAATTACCATCAAAGAAGCCCAGGGTAGTGAGGAGTAAGAGGCAAGAGAAATGCTGTGTCCTTTAGATGGCAAAGGGGCAGGATGCCACCACCAGCTTTGTGTGGCACTTGTTCCAGAAACACAGTGGATACCCAGGGACAGGGTGGCTGCTGTGTGAGGCAGCCTTGTGGTGGACAGGGTCCAGACTGCAGAGACTTCACCTCCCAATCTTTGGCTATGATCAGCATGGCTGGGAGGTACTGGATTCCACAGGCAGATCCTCCCAGAGTGTCTTTATATCATTAAACGCCATGGTTCCTGGGAAGATGTTTTCACTCCAAAGAGAGATGATGCTGTAGTCAGGTTTACAAGGGAAAATATTTAATACAGGGCACATAACTTATAGGATTGTTTTTATAATATTCACCCAAAGTGTGAAATTCAAAACAGTGCTAGACCAATGTCTGCATACTAGAGACCCAGCTGAGGGTGACAGGGGTGGGTGACTCCCCAGCCCTTTTGTCTGACTCCCATGGGACAGATCTAAACTATTGATTCTAAACCCTGAGACTCCTGCCTTGCTACTCCTAAAGGACATGCCAACAGATGGCCTGGTTTTCCTTGTGACTTTCATTTCTGTGTTTAATGCCTTCTATAACTTCTCTCCCATGAAGATATATTGTTCTCTCCATTTTCGTTTGATCTCCAACAACAGAAGACCATCAAAAAGTTTGAAGTGTATTTTTGTTGTTGTTGTTTGTTTTGTTTTGTTTTCATTCAAACCCAGGAGAACGCTACAGCATAATTCTTAGCATGACATGAGCAGAGAGAAAGGTAAGATTTGTATGATAATTTCATGGATCATGTTACATTTTACAAGAAAATAAATTAATTAAAAGAGATTAATTTTAATGTTTAGTCAGGTGGTGAATCACAAAATGATGCATTTTTTGTTGAAAACATGGTGTGAACATTAAATTAAAGGTATAATAAAGCTATAAACATTAATTAAATATAGAACTCCTGTCAATCTTCCTATACATGAAAGCTTTTTGGATTATTTGCCCAACCTTTGATAGGACCAAATTCTGACAACTTGTAGCATATTATGAGATCTTTTTGCCAAATTTCAGGTTTCTAGCATATCATTTGATTCTAAGCTGTCACACATTATATAATTTCATACAGTTTTATCTGCTAAGCTTAATATTACTTTTTAAATTATTACTTATGCCAAATAACACCTTCTTTGGATGAATGGCTTAAATATCACTCAAAGAACTGTTGTGCTTTACAAAGCATTTTCATTTTTTAATCTTCAGTACTGTCACAAACAGATGGGGAGATTGCCTTGATATTTGACAAATTACTCAAGGCACAGAGAGCTTCAGTGATATTTTGATGGTCTTTCAGCATGTTTGTGACAGAGGTGGAATGGTCCGATGTGACTAATTTTTTTCACATTATTCTTATTTGACTATAGAATTTTTAGATAAGTACTCTTGAGAACCAGGTTTCTACCTTCAGCATCTGTTCAAATCAAGTTATTTACAATGATGGGACCAAGTTGTTGGACTCTTTGTCTTAAAAACAAATAAACGACTTATAGATTGTGCACTGTGACATGACTGTGTCCCTAAGTCAGGACAGCACCTTCAGATACAGAGGAGGGGCCATGGTCAGACCTGGGCCTCTGAGAGAGGCTTTGTGCTTTTCCCCATTGCATTAAGATTTCACTAGCTTAACAGTGTGGTGTTGCACAATTCAATTAACGATCTTAAATTTAAATGTGTGTATTCTTTCATCCAGCAGTTAGATTTCTAGGAATTTACCTTAGACATAATATAGATAATTAGTCAAAGATACATGAACCAAGAAAAGTACAGTAAGAAGGTCGTTTGTAGTAATAAATAGTTGAAAATTCTAGTCACAGGGAATTGGTTGAGTGAATTATGATCAACTTACACAATGGAATATTGCACAGTTGTTTTGCATGTCTATGTACAGCCTGGTTTGTCAAAAGGAAAAGAGCTCCATAATATTTTGTAAAAATGAGGAACAATGCTATTAACAATATAATATATTTAGGATATATAAAGATCGTGGTGTTAGAGATAAATATATTAATGACACTGATATTAGGTAAGGAAATCCTTAGTGATTTTAATTTATTTTTAAATAAAATTTTAAAAATTTTACTGTCTTGTTTATTCTATTTCCTTTAGATCTATGCATCATTGTGATAAAGGATAAAGAGTAATTTTTTTAAAAAGCTAAACTACATGGTATATTTTCAAAATTAAGAATTCTCTTAATTTAAGTGGTAGGAAGCAAATATGGCATTCTTAAATCATTTCAGACTATGGCACAAATTAAGGCTGTTTACTATACTCTATATAGATAAGTGTATATTTATTTTGTCCTATTTATTAGACATTGAATAAGGGGTATGTATGTTGAGACCACCCAATGTAATGCCAAATTATGATAATGTAGTTACTTGTACACTATGTTTTACCTTGCAAATTTCTTAAGTGACTTTTACCCTGATATGACTAATGTTATTATTGGTAAATAAGTGGTTTATTTGGAAGAATAGAATCATAGAATCAATCATGAATATTTTTATTACATTCTGGTCTTTCAAGAGGAATGGGTTCCCCCTAGTAATAGTGCATATCTATGGAATGGATAGTACATAAAACAAATTAGAAGATGTAACACTGTACTTGTAATACTTGGTTTAATCTTTTATATGACAGTTGTAACCTCTGGCAAATATTTATAACTAAAATATTGCCTCTAGAAATGATTTAAGAGATTAGGACTAAGGTGGCCCCTAGGACAGATGATAAGCTGTCGTACAGATTTGAAGAAAGCTATGCACAAATTCTATTTTGGGTTGAAAATAGTATCGGTCAGTGGCTGGATAATCTAGTATGTTAGTGCCTAAAAACCTATTTCTCATGATCTAGGTTAGGAACAGAGAATGGCCTCAATGCTTCCACTAGTTCATTTGATGCAACTGAGAAACCAATATAGTAATATTTCTACATATTAGCTTATCAAAGAGAAATATCTAAGATGAAAAGGTAAACTAAGTTAGCCTTCTTGATCTTTTATCTGATATCTCTGCCACTTATTTCAGTGATAAAAGTTTTCATCGTAAGGGCAAATTCTCACCCAATGAATGTCTTCCAGAGTGTCTTGAGGCAGGCCATTGTCTGCATGGGTAAATGAAACATGACTGATTGGTGACAGTGTCATAAGTAGGTGTGCAAGAGCAACAGCATCCAGTTTGCAATTTCACTCAGATTAATAGAAACTCATTTAAAAAAATAATAACTGGATAGAGTTATAGGGATTTATGGTATGCTACTATGACATTGTAATTGTTACAAGTTTAAATTATCCTTTTCTCTGGCCTAATTTGCTTTGCAATTAATAACCTCATTGATAGGATTGTAGGTGATATGAAATATCTTATAGCCTTGATTGGTTTAGGGCCAGCTTGGGACTGGGAGTTAGACTTAAAGCCTGTAGTTTGTTCCCTAAAAGCTCAAGAAACTGGTTCTGCATTCTCATTCTCCCAAGGCACTGAGAGGGATCTGAAAGAAGCTGGAAGCTAGCGCTCTCTTAGCTGAGTGCAGAATCCCCATAGACCATAGAACCAATTTCCCACTTTACCCTTAACACCTGCAGAAGGTTGAAATGGAGCCTACATCATACTGATAGAAAAATGACGGCCTGGAAAACTGAGTATGACACCATAAGGTCTGTGAGTCACAGACCCAGCTAGAAACCCTGCCTTTGCCCTACAATATGTTCTGTCATAGGTAGAAGAGAAGGTAAAACAGGTGATCTCAGAGTGTGCAGGGAAACATTGTTCTTTTATGTGACTTGTAAAATTCAAAGCACTTCATGCAATGCAAGAAGAATTCTGTGTGCCACTTTGAATGTGGTTGTGTGTGTGTGCACACTCACACCCAAGTTTAAATACAGAGCAAAGAGAGGATAAGGGTAGAATGTAGATACAGGTATCATTGCCCACATGCATTTGATAGGTTCTCATAGCTTTTGCACAAAGGGTCAGAAATTTTGCATCCATTTAAAATCTGTTAAGAGGACAGTTATTAGTAGTAATTAAAGTAAGAAAGTGCACACTGATATATAACTAGAAGATGCAAAATGCTTTGGAAAGATTATAGTATTTTCTGCAAGATAGAAAGATTGTATGATCATATACTTTTCACTAAGATGTCCAAAAGCTATTTTGCTTCTGGTTTTATCCTTTGAGTTCTGTGCTTTTATTGTATGATTCAAAGGGCATCAATTTGCAAGAATATTTGCATTTATGAGGATGCAAATGCTTCTTTTGCAAAGAAAATTAAATGCTAAATGCAGGCAGAATGCTAATTAGTTCAGATATTGCCATGGCTTATAAAGCAAATAGTCATCTAAAATACACCCCATTATTAAAAAAATACAGATGTTGAAATCATTTTATTTTCTACTGATAACAAAATGCAGCTGGTTCCAACATTAAGCAACATTTATCAAACCCAGGGTCTTCCCCTCCTCTTCTGGTGTGTCTTCTCCCAGTGCCCTGCAAGGTGAAGTGCGACCATGCTGAACCTCTCTCCAACTTTGCATGTCCATCTTCAAAGGAACTTGAAGTACCAGTACAGAACATTGCCGATTGTCCACCTCTTGTGAGCTCTTTGAATGTGGGCGTTATCTCTGGGTCTTTTCTTCATTGACTCCAGAAAAAGTCACACCAAAAAAGTATTTATTCTAGATACACAATCAGAATGAGTGAAAAAGATTGAAAATCTTTGCTTTAGCACCCTAGAAGACACGTAACTTGATTTTGTTTGTACTGAAGGATTTCTGGCTTGGGGATATGGGCTGTGGATGCTTAGTTTACACACCGGAGCCACGGGGAAGGCACTGTAAGGGAACATCCAATTGCTGGGCCAGAAGGTGATGGGGACAAGCTAGACAGTCTAACACATCCCCATCACTCCATTTTCATTACTGTTTAATCTGGGTACTTGCAAGTAAAACTGGCCTCTGAGCCTTGACTACATTTGAATTTATAACATATTTGGATTTGAGTGCCCGAATAAACAACTTTTGGTAAGCATTTGCTACTGGCTTTAGCGTTTTTCTATCCATCTTTTAACTTCCTTCACATACAGAAATATTCTTCCTAAGCTTCTGTTATATACTGAGTATTTGTGTCCACCCCAAATTCGTATGTTAATGTCCTTACCTCAGATAAGATGGTATTCGAAAGTGGAACATTTGGGAGGCAACTAGATCTTGAGGATGGAGCCCTTATGGTGAGGTAAGTGTTTGTATAAAAAGAGGAAAATATACCAGGGTCCTTTTACCATGTGCACGTATTCGGGAAAGGTCATGGGAGTGTATGGTAAGAAATCTGCTGGTTGTAATTTAGGAAGAGCTCCTCACACAGAAGCAGAACATGCTGCTACTCTGGCCTCAGACTTCTACTCTCAAAAACTATGAGAAAATAAATTTCTTTTGCAGGAGTCACCTGGTCTATGGTATTTTGTTATAGCATCCTGTATTGTCAGCTTGCCTGTCACTGGGACATGGCATCTACTACATTCAACTTAAGGGAGGAATGGTTTAATTTAACTCATGCTTTGAGAGGATTCAGTCCATAGTGGGCTGGCTCCAAGGCAGAGATGCCATGACAGAAAGACATGGCAGAGTGAAGTTCCTGGTAGCAGGGAAGCAGATTGGGGGAATAACGCTAGGGAATAAGGTGCCAGTGACCAGATACAGACCTGAAGAGCGCAGCTCCAGGACCCACAGACAAATCAGAAATTTGCTTTCCTAATCCCATATGTGGCTCCTGAGGCAGTCACATTAATCCAATTAAGCTAACCACATCACACAGTTAAGCAGACTAAGACAGCTCTTTCTGTTAAGCATTTAGGGAAAACCTGCTCCAAGTTCAGGGAAGATTTTTTACTTATTTTACTTACTATGACTGCTTGGTAAATGGCCTCCAAATGTAGTGGTGTGAAACTACAGCCATTTTATTTTGCTCAGTATTTTAAGGGTAAGGAATTTGGAAAGGTTCGCTTTCCAAACTTGTCATTGGATAGTTTCCCATGAAATTGCAGGCATGTGTCAACAGGGATTACATTCCTCTGAAAGGTTGAGTTGGGCACCTAAAATATGTCACTTCCATGGTTGGCCGTTGGAAGCTGTGGGCTGCTGGGAGCTCAGCCAGGCTGTCAGCCAAGGCAGTTTTGTGGACTCTCCAACTTGACTCTTAGGGTAACTGGGCTGTGTAAATGGTGAATGGCTTCCACACAGCATCCCAAGTCAGCCAGATATATTGATGACCTTGCTTTGGAAATTGTACATTTCACTTCTGCCATAGCTATGGGTGAAAGCAGTAAGTGAACTCAAAGAAAAGAGACAAACAACCCATCAATAGGAGAACTTAAAAATGAGACCGTATTGTAACACAACCACTTTTCTCAGGATCAATGATTTCTAATTGTTGTCTTTTTAAATTGCAGTAGCTTAGCACTGCTTTTGTAATCATCCCAAAAGTAATACAAAGAGTTTAGTATTTCAATGTATTCTTCCACAAATATATATTAAACTTCCACTACAAACTAGGAAATTTGCAAGGACTCATCATGGTAATTAATTACTATAAACTCATAAGTTAATGTTAGATAGTGATCACTAAATAAAGACTGCATTTTGCACATTTCTGCATCATAAGCTTTTTAAAACCAATTTTTTTTCACCTCTTGAATTCATGGTGCCATTTTCTGGGATTTGTACAGAATGGTAGTGTCAGGCTTTACAATAGCAGTGCAAGAAGCAATGTTTTACTCTGAGTTGTACCATCTGGATTGGGGGCTTAGAAATATATCCAAGTGAAATTTCATGAAAATGGGGCATTGAAAAAATGTGCATATTTAATCATTGGGGAAACAATAGAATGAAAATAAAGATGGCATATTTTCCAGTGTAATGAACCTCGACAGTTTCCATTGTGGCTGCCTGAGTGGGTTTGATTGCCAGTTGTTAAATGAACCAGCATCCCCAAAAGTGGGAATAGATCACACAGCAGAGCAGCAGACAGATGATGTTTGCTTTGAAGAAAGAGATTAAAACATTGCAAATGTCATTAAGGACAGTTTCACAATGGCCAGTGTCCTGCTGCTTTCCCCCAGGCCTCAGGTAGAATGTCTTCCCATCTGCAGTCTTTTTTTCCCAGATTTTCACAGAATCAAGCAAGTTCCCCATGAGTTCTTCTTCTGAATGTGTAAAGACAATAATAACACATGAAACATTTGAGATCAATTTGGGAAAGTGCTGAGATGCCGTGCCATGCCTTCTCTGATTTTGGGCTGACTTTGACTGCATCATTTTTTTCTGGAAAAATGTCTGGTCATCCATCCAAGAGAGACTAAATACTCCCAGATATGATCAGTAAGTGCCTCAGACTCTCAGGGTTTATATGTCTCCACTTACAATAAAAAGAAGTCATGGAGAATCTATTTCTAGGTCCTCTGTGAATAAAATCTAATAGACAGTATAGTTGGGGAAGGGAATAAAAGAGAAGTATTCTCTCAGATAACTCTCATTCTCCTGCCTATGTCTAGTTTCCTGCATTAGAATGACCAGTGATTTGGAGGTACGGTGTTCAGCATTTTATAGGATTGTTAAAAAATATCTTATTGGAGGCCAGTAGATAAAACAGCTGCAAATGGAGTTATCCCAACCATTTAATTCCATCAAGCTCCAGGAAGCCAGAAGTGTTCCAGCCCTCTCAAGACCTAAAAGTTGATGCTTTCATAGTTGTATCAGCTGACCAATCCCATAATCGCAGTACTTTACTGACTGGAAACTTCCAGATTGGTCAATTGTATCAGCTGACCAATCCCATAGTCGCAGTACTTTACTGAATGGAAACTTCCAGATGCCTTGCATAATTTCCACTCTTTGAAGGCATCTGGAAGCTTGTACTCTGCATGTGTTATACTCTGCATGTATTACCATCATTTTATAAAGAACTTGCAGCTCACAAAAGATTGATAATTTGACCCAATTCAGAGGTATACCAGGGATTGAAACCTAGATCCTCCTATGTCTGAAGTTGGTGTCTCTGACTGTCTGGAGAGAAATGAGGGAGGAAGCAGGTCCCTTATGTCACTGTGCTGACACCAGTACACTCACCCTCAGTCTGACTATATGAACACCAGCTTGCGACAAGGGTGATTTCATCTCTATTTTTGTTTGCTTTTAGTTTACATTTACTTCAGTTTTCCTAGTTCATAAAAATACAATTGTGTACATTTTAAATAAAACTCCTTTTTAATTTTTTTGTGATGGGAGTCGCATAACATTCTTTTAAAGGACACAATTCAGTTTTGTTTTGTTTTGCTTTGTTTTATTTCGTTTTGTATCAGGGATTGAATTCATGACTCATGCTTGACAGGCAGGCACTTATGCCGCTAAGCTAAATCCCCAGCCTTAATTCAGTATTTTTAAGTATGTTCACAGATTCATACTGTCACCACTCTTTATTTTTGAACATCCTCATCACCCTAGAAAGAATCATATAGCTCTCAATCATTCTTTTATCTCCACTACCCCTGACCCATAGCAACTGTTAATCTACTTCCTGTCAACACACATTTGCCTGTTTTAGATGTTTTATATAATAGAGGAATTAAACCACATGTGGTTTTTGTATCTAGCTGCTTTCATTTAGTAGACTGCACATAACCTCTTAGAGCTGTTTCCCCTATGGAAAATGGGTATAACACCAGTATTGAAGGGTTTTTATAAAGATAAGAAAATTTACAAGGCTTTCAGTTAATGATCAGGAAATAACAATTTGGAAGGACAACAATTATGATTAAATTGATAAAAATAAGGTTTGTTGGGGGCTGGGGATTTAGCTCAGTGACATAAGAGCCTGTTTGGCAAGCGTGAGGTACAGAGTTCAATCCCCAGTACCACCAAAAAATAAATAAATAAATAAATAAATAAATAATAATAAAAATAAGATTTGTGACCAAATCTGGATGTTAGAATGAATGGAGACTCAGGGCTGGGGATTTAGCTCACGTGCAGTCGTGAGTTCGATCCCTGGTACCAAAAAAAAAAAAAAAAAATGAATGTAGACTGTATGGTGAGGTTGGTGATGGACTAAGATAAGCTCCTCATTTACTTTTTGGCCCAAATCAGGGTGTCTCTTCATTGCCTCTATTGTCACTTTGAGATGAATGATAATTTTTGAAGGTTTCTGTCCTGAACATTATATGGTGTCTAGTGGTGTCCATGGTTTCCACTCATTAGATGCCAGTATTGCCTCCTACATTAATTTTGACAGCTAAAAATGTTTCAGTCATTGCCAAATGTCTCTGAGGTCAGAATAAGCCCTGACTATGAAATTTTGCCTCAATTTTGTCTAAAACAATAGTTATTCTTTTCTGTCATATAGTATTTGTAGCTACTATAGGCAATTTAATGCTATAGGCAGGCCTGCACTGTTCAGTACAATAGACTCCAGCTATGTGAAATCATTTAAATTTAAATCAATTAAAATTGCATAACATTAACTTATGCATTCCAAAGTCTCATGAACCACCTAACAATATGTTCTTCATAACCACATGTGGCTGGCAACTTTCAGACTGAATAGTACAGATTAGAGCTTTTCAGTTATCACAGAAAATTCTATAGGTGAAGGTTTCAGTCATTTTGTCATCACTAGAATAAAATGTCTGACACCCTCAACTTAAAGGAGAAGTATATTTTGGCTCTTGGTTACAGTTCATAGCCAGCATTTCCAGTGGTAGCTGGCTGAGCGATGTGGCAGAAGAAAAGCTGCTTACAACATGGTGACCAGGAAGCAGAAAGAAAGGAGAACAGCTCAGAGGTCCTTTCAGGTCACACCCCCAGTGACCTGCCTGTGTCCAGAATGTACTTCTTAACAGCAAGTCGGCTGTAGTGGTTCCATAATTCAGTCACCTTCCAAAAGCCTGGTCTCTGAAAATGAGTGGCTTTTATGGGATATCTGAATGCAAACAATATTAAGGACCATGCTGTAGAAAGATCCTTCTATCTAGTGAATTTTGGCCTTTGGGAATGAGATTCATCACTTGTGGTTCTTCAGGGACTGAGTAGGAGGACAGTCCCTGAAATACTTACCTTATTCATTCTGCAGGCAACCAGAAAGCAGCTTCCTCATCAAAAAATTCCCCAGTGTGTGCAGGTAGAGTGGCCACTAGCCCAGTGTCTGCCCTGTGTTCTTTCCAAATGCAGAAAAATGCAGATGAGAACCTTTGAAAGAAAGCTACAGACCAACTCATCTTCCCTTACTTGTTAGGGATGAGCAGATTGGCTACCCACAGGGGAGTAGGAAATTCTGGACCCAGTTGGAACTGGTGTGGAGGGAATGGGTTGCAGCAGGGTGCACTGAGAGGTCAGGGATTACATCAACAAGCAGAAGACAATACAATAGTCTGACTCAAATCTGAAAGGCGAGGGTCACCCAGATGTGGGAGCAAAATAATTGTGAAGTACTATTTATTTGTTATTGGGATATTTTATTTCCAATCAATCAAAGAGCCCACTGAAAATTTGGGGGGAACTATGTAGGGATTGTTTTATGCTGCTCCTATGAAACAAAGACATTCAAGTAAAAGAATGGCCCTTTTTATGACTTAAAAGGAAGCTGGTATGAATCATTTCTGGAAAATAATGGTATTAAGAGTGCTGTAAAGAAAAGAGGGCTGCCAGAGTTCACAGATTCAAAAACAGAAAAGAGGGGCACCCAGCTGGACTTTGAATTGCGTGTATATAACAAATGAGTAGTAGTATGAGTATGCCCCATGTGCTACTTGGGATATATTTATATAAGATATTTATTCATTGTTAATCCAAAATTCGTATTTAATTGGGAGCCTGTGTTTCATGCGGTAACCTTAGAAGAGAGTAAAAGACTTACTGGCGAGGGAACATCTATCCCGAGGTGCAGAATGAAGGGGTAGCAGTGATAGAAAAAAAAAGGTGCACTTAGTTTAAGTGCTTGAAATAATCTTAAATTAGGCCAAGAACCATGTAAAAATGCAAGAGGAAATTTACTTTTTTGCTTCTGGCCCTCCAGACCTGAGAATCGTAGCGTCAATGGAATTCTCAAGGAAACTGAGTTGTTAACAGGAGATTCACTTCTATGAATTTATTGAGTGACTATTGTACCTCAAGTATATGATGTCATAAAGTGGGAAATGTGGATTGAGAAGACAAAGTCACTGTCCCCAAAGTATAGTTAGGTAGTAGGAAAAATGTCCTGCTGAAGTATGTGAGTATGATTGACGATATTTTATGGAATATTTCAAAGTAGCTAGAAGAGAGGATTTTGAATATTTTCACCCCCAAGGAAGTCATACATGCATGAAGTGATGGTATAAAATATTTTTATCTGCTTATCATAAAACACATCTATTGAATACTTTTATCTGTTACCATAAAATACATCTGTCTATGGAAACACCACACTGACCACAAAAATATTCACAATTTTTTGTTTCCATTAAAAGCAAAATTAATTTGGTTACTTTCTTATTGTTGGACACAGTACTGGATGCCACAACCTAAAGTAGAAGAGGTTTGTTCCGGCTTATGCTTTCAGTTCACGGATTCAAGATAAAAACAGTGTGGCATGTGGGTGTGGCAGAGGAGAAAGCACTCAGCCTGTTGCACTTAGGGAGCAGAGAAGGGACAATGAACACAGGACTGCCGTGATCCATTCGCATGAGAATTTTGGGTGATATTTCAGGTCTAAACCATAACAATGACAAAAATCAAAAATAAAATAAAAATCACTACCCTTCAGTAACTTACTGTCTCGTGGAAGAATTGCACATGAAAACTGACATTCCAAACAAAGTGCTCTCAGTAAAATTAGAATGTGTGTGCAATTAAAGTGTGAAGGAGGGAGCCAGGAGCCCTGATTTGGGGGAAGTGGTCCTCTAGCTGGGCTCTGGAAGGGTCATTCAGCAGACCACACTGTGATTTGTGAAGGGGCAGCTGTGGTTAGGAACATGACCAGGGCTGAACTGCGGTAGAAACCTATGGTGTGGACAGGGGGAAAGGTACACAGATATGTAATCTAAAGATGGGTTGCAGTTGTACCTTTGGGATGACAGTCCACAAACAATGGGAAGACATTTAAGCTGATTTGAGTAGGAGACTGTCAGGGTCTAGTCTGTCATTTAAGGGGCAGTATTATAAAAATTCTTTTAACATATGACTTAGACATGGAAGTAAATTTTTTTTGGTATTTCTCTTAAATCATGTCATTTTTGGACATGTTCTATGTCATTCACAAGGAGGCAATAAGGAACAAATTTAAGAACATGGATATTATGTGACATGAATCTGGAACTGAATCATAGCTCTGTGACCCTAAAGTCTGAGTCACTTAATATTATCCTTCATCTGAAACCTAGAAGAACAATATAAACCTCATAAGGATATAGGAATTTTTTAAAAAATAAGGTATACACAAATATGCTTAAAATAAAGTGCCTGGTACAGCACGCAACAAATTCAAATATCATACATTTGATAGAAATAGTTTATTTCACACGTTTACTTCATCTTGCAACAAACTGCTAATTGAGGGCCTCTGACTCCTTTAAGAATTACAGCGAAGCAGTTCTTAGAAGCCTCTGGGCCCTACAAACAAGTTCATATCCGGATCTCTCCTGCTGGGATCTGCCTTTTCCATGCACCAGGCTCTCAGCATCATTTCTTCTTCCATCAGCATTTCTACTTTCCTGGGCATCAGAGCCCCCTGGCTTCCACTGAGTGCGCTTTGGCATCTTTACCTGCTGGAGCTCCAAAGCTGTACCCTTGTCTGTGCCACTAATTCTCTTGCCTCTGGTGTGCTAGAGTTTGATGAAAGAATAGATACAGATGCAGATATAGGCAGACAGTATCTGTTTTCTGCTGTGTTAGCATCCATACATTAGACCTCAGGTAAATGAACCAAGCTGTCATCAGAATTTCCCCGTCCAAAGACCAAAGCCATAATTAGTGTCTGCTTATTGCCTCAGCATGACCTGTCCCAAGAGGCTCCTCTGTCACCTGATACAGGAAGGTGTTCTCCTGTGCTGTAATCTTCATCCTGCCCTCCCCAACGCTCCACACACTGCAGTTGGGCAGAAATCACGAACCTGTGAGGAGACACTGACAATGGAGTTTCTGTATGGATAAGCTTGTCCCCAACCACTTATGTCAGCGAGCTACTCCAGATGGTGGGTGCCGGTGGAGAGAGCTCAAATAAAGTTCTGAAAATTTGTTTGAAAATCTCCATGCTACCATTCCAAACCACCACAAAGCCTTAAAATACTGGTTATAACTTAAGGTGTCACTAAGAATGTGAGCAGTGATTTTTCTCTCTCACTTGTTTATTTGGTGTCTTCTTTCCTTTTCCTTGAAGTATAAACTCAACAGATCCTATCTCATGTTTCCAGCTGACCAGTAAATCACAGACATATGTAGCTCATCATTTTTCTCTTGCAGGGTATTTACAAAGTCAGTCCTCCAGATGCCCCTTTGTATTGCATTCTGTGCTCTCAAGCCTTTATGTGCCATCTGCTGAGAAATAAGCCTTTCTTCCCACCTCTAGCCATCTGAAAAGTTAGTGCAGAAGAGGTGGCTATCCGCACAAGGACAGATGGATTCTAGAAAGAGGTATTCATTGGTTTACAGTGGCTGAGTATAGACCACAGATATAAATGCTCAGTAAATCAGAACACTAGATGCAAACTGCTTAGTAGAAAACTCTGACTTGTTACTAAGCAGTATTTTTTTAAGTGTGTAAAAAGGGAATATCTAAAATTTTAGAAATATATTTCAGTAAAAGACACATTGCCATTAATTCCTCTCAAATACTCCTTGTTTTGAGCATGCTTATCCCATCTTCTGCACTTTCTGAAGCAGTTCTGGAAGTCCTTTTCTCCTGAGCTAATGTGACTGCCTCAGAGTCCTAAAGCTATTGAAGATGTTTACTTTTTATGGTCATTTTGGCTTTAAGGAAGTCCAAATTTTCATGGGGCCAAATTCAGTGAATAAAGTGGATGAAGAGGCCTCATAACATTTCCATGAACCTGCCTTTCCATTGGCTGGCACTCGACAGCAGCATTCACTGTATTTTTTTCACCTCATAAAGATACTACTGTAAGAAAAGTTTCAGAACCACTTCAGGAAAATGCAAGAATGGTGGGATAAGTGTGTTCAAAGCAAGACAGTATTTAAAGGAGGTTTAATGGCAGTGCATATAACGTAATGAGTTTTAAATTTAAATATTATCTGTTATGTTTTCATCACCTCTTGTAGATAATGTTACAATAAATTTTGTTTACAATTCCAGTAGCAAAGAGATTTTTAGAATGCCAGGCAGCAAAGTTTGGAAACTTTGTGAGAACTTTCAGTATCTTATAGGACTGTCATGGATCACTATTGCTTTGATTTTATTTTTAGATCAAATGGGTTGCTCTGCAGTTGTTGGATGGAACCCTTAGCAGTAGGCAAACTAATTAGCCTAATTTTGATTTCTGAATTCTGTAGCTCTGTATGTAATCCAAAGGTAAAAGTAGGTTGGGACATGTTTCCTATGCTTTCTAAATAATTCATGAAAATAACAATGATAGTGATTTAGATAAATGCTACTTTGCCTCACACACCATATTTTTAATATAAACACTTGATGTTTATTCTTTATAAAAAATAAATTGTGGTGCAAATCTTATACCTTTGCATTTGTCTATAAATTTGCATTTTTGGAGATTAACAAAATTGAAGAAAAATAACCCAGTGCATCCTAAAAACAATTTGAAAAAAAAAAAAAGCAACAGTAATTAAACAAGAGCTAGCTCAGGTAATCAAATAGTTAAAGAAGAAGATAGGAAGGGAAAGAAGTCTCTTCCCATCAAGATCATTTGTCCAACACATATGTGGGCCCAAAGAATTCGTATGGAAAATGAAAAGACAGTGGCTGCATCATTGTGAAGCTCAGGCCAGTGCTCTACTCCCTCAGGAAGAGGTGTGCAGAAAAGTGCTCTTGCTCAGAATCCTCGCCACCCTGCACTTAAAAACACTCTCCTCACTTTCTCTTTATTATAGAGAACTTTACTTTTCATAGTATGGGTCTTGTTCAACTACTAGGCCCATCGACTTCTATATCTAATATTCTATGCCTAAGCAAAGCTGTATTTAAGTACTTCTATATCGAAGAGAAGTAAGGGTTTTAAGTAGTTCATACATTTCTTGATTTTAAGCAATGAGAATGCAGTAAAGGTAGAGAAGGTTATTCAGTTAGAATGTGACTTTTAAAACCATAGGATCATACAATATTGGCTTATCTAGGAAATTAAATATCATCTCAAATACTAACATTTTCAAATAAAGAAACTAAAGTTGAAAGAGTCCAGGTGATTTGTACAAAGCTCATTACCCTGCCTGTAAAATAACAGTTCTAAAGTCAGATCATAAACACTGTCACACACCTTATATTCCAGTCAACGAAAGATACGGTTTTCATTATTAGACTAAATACCTCATCGCTACTGCAAGCTCAGGCACATATATACCTCTGATGTTACATAAGCGCTAATTTAAGTCACATTGTATTTCTGTGTCAGAAAAGGGACCTGGTCATATACTGTGTGATTTTCTGTAACTGATTTATCAGTTGGTGGAGTTCATTTGGCTTGAGTTCATTCATCATTTGAAATTGCAGATTGTGATACAGGTATTTGAAAAACTTTTATAAAGTGAAATTGCATAAAGGGTGTATTGGTAACACTGTACTTACTTCAAATACAGATACAACTTTGGTGTATATTTGAAAATAATTTCCTTAAAATCAGATCCATAATAACTTTAATAACTTTGGTATATTCTTAAATGATTCAGAAGAAGTTATTGTGCATTTGACTCATTAGATGGAAAAGATTTAAGAAGGGTAGAAAAATTTGTATAAAATAAAAACAATGTGCATTTTCCCTATGTATTAACTGTAACATGAGAATATTTTAGAATTACACATATCAAAATGTTTGTTTCTTTGTTTTTACAAATTTATTTTCAGTATTAACTTTACCTTGCCATGTTCTACCAATTGGTTTTTGCTGTGGACATTGTGAGGAAATGCAACCTCTCTTTCTGGCCTGTCTTTATACTAAGAAGCAAACTATTCATCATTTACTTAGCATAGCTTTTTGGATTTAGGCAAGTGACCATCTGTCTTTCATTCCAGCCAATGCTTTCAGGACATTTTCCAAATGATTCCCACCAGCATAATATGTTCAAGAATTGGTCTCAAGATGTGTGTGCATGTCTATGTGAACATGAAGACACTCAGATAATGTTAAGGTAACCTCATAGTTAAACTATCACTTATAGTTTGCTAAGGAAATACCTGCTCCCATCTCATAAAGTAGGACAACTGAGAAGACAAATATTTTTGTTACATGATATAGTTAAGACTGAAGGTGATTAGTTGTCTTTCCCGATTCTTCTCTGTCCTGATGATCCTCTCTGGGTCAGTGGTCAACTGCCTCTTCTTGTAAATATGTGTATATGTGTAAATACATGTACATATAAAGCATATATATATACACACATATTTTATATATATAAGCATATATATACACACATATTTTATATATATAAGCATATATATACACACATATTTTATATATATAAGCATATATATACACACATTTTATATATATAAGCATATATATATATATATATCTTAAATTGTAATGGATCTTGCTACACTGGAAGATTCTGTTTGCAAACATTCATTTTACAAAGTAGCACAGCAGGAATATCTTTAGTCAAGTGGGCCATAAACTGGCAAACAGTGTTCTGCAGAGTCATGTATCCCTTGTGACTGCAATCCGGATGCATAAGGAGAGTGAAACCTGCCTAATCACTCTTTGCATTGTGTGCCGCTGCTCAGTTCATGCAATCAAGTTGAGATTTGATTGGTTCTGAGGGCCCACCCTCCATGGCCCCATCCTAAGTATTTGGCTCTTAAGAGCTAAGCCTCTAGGGAGCCTTTTATTTAAGGGGAATGAGAACTCCAGCAGGATTTGCATTAGCATTCAGTTTTGTCACAATTCTGCAAGAGGCCCTAAACCAGGAGGTCAAACTATTTAGAAGTGCTCAGAGAGTAGTTTCAGCTCATTGAGCTGCAGGTTGTCACGGAGAGAATTTTACCTAGAGTAAAAATTCCAGAGACACTGTGATTCCTCAGCCCTCCAGCCACGCTGAGCTTTGCCTGCTGCGCACTAATGCCTTTGGCATTAATTCTTGGCATGAGGGTCTGGAGTGGGGAGGTTAATTGCAGAGGTCTAGTGTTATGTGCCAGGCGGGGGTAGGATGGGTTCTGTGATTTCTGGCAGAGAGCCTAATCTACATTCCCACATCTGTGTCCTGTGGAGGTAGCTACTAGTGGCCACTGTAATTAATAGCAAGAGGAAATGCTGGATGGAGACCTTGCTGTTCTAAAGAAAGGAAGGTCCTTTCCAAAAGTGGGAGACCTCCTCAAGCTCAGATCCCTGGTTTTCTCCTGCCAGAGTGGGGCACTTGGAACAGAAAAGATGACTTGCCATCTGGCAGAAGTGGCTGTCACCACCAGGTAGTGTGGATAGGGCTGGAGTGAATCTCTCCTCCGGAAAGCAGACCTGAACCCTCTTGGTATTTAGCTGCCATCTTTACTAGGAGAGAGGAAGGTAACCGGGGAAGATGGTGCTATTTTTCTGAAATTAAGTAATTTTTTCTGGTTTATAAGTTAAGAATCTGATTGTGGTTACTTTGGACGTTAACGGCACATTTCTAACAGCTTAAAGCCTCTCCATGATAGTAACCTTTTGGTTTGGAGCATACACATCTGTGTTTTGCACAGGCTCCATGTTTTCAGTTTATGATCTTGTTGTTTCCTCTTGTATGACCTTCTGGCCAATTGACCAAATCTTGGCTAAAACCATTTATTAAGCCCATGAAGTTTGTTACTATTTCAATTGGTAAAATTTTAAAATTGGGCAATATCATTTGCAATAACTTTAAAAACCAGAAGGTCTTATCCTCCTAGAGCCTTTTGTGATCAAGGGTCCTCATTGTTGAGCAACTTCATTAGCCTGGGAAGGCACTTTCTGGCTTGCCTCAGTCCCAGCCATTTGTAGGCCCAGTTCCCTTCTCTTATCGATATTCCCTGCCCAGCTTTTGCATCTGAGTCCGTTGCCCTGAAAAACCTTTGCAAAGGACTTAGTCCGTGTGAGTCTGTGTTCCTGTAGTATAAAAGTTCTCAATACAACTGGCTAACATTATGAGATCCAAGTATACCTCAATGGGCTCAAACACAGTGCACATGCAAAACTGTGTTTCTTTCTTCTGACATCAACCAGCTAAGCTAGAGTGTTGCAGGTATAAATTTAAATTGTCTGGAAAGAAGAGCTTAGTAGAGAGACAGTGTTCAGCTCTGACAACTGAAAATCTAAAATAATAGTTGTTTAAACAGAGCCATGCATATTCTCCTGTCATAGTAACCTGGATGAGTTGTTCACAGCTAGTGTGAGTCTCCTGATTGTCAGAAACAGAATCCTCAGCATGGGGCTTCTTCTTTGTGAACTGAGATGCCTGATAAACCTCTAGCTTTCATATTCCCACTGTAGCTGGTGGGAAAGAAAAAAGCAAGGGAAAAGCATGTGTTCTCCATCAAAAGAAGCCTTACAGAAGTAGCATGTATTGCTACTTACATCCCATTGGTCAGCACATGGGATATTAGATTGCAAAGAAGTCTAAAATCATCTTTAATCTGGGTGACCTTGTCCCAACTAATGATCAGAAAAGACAGAATGGGTATCGGTGTGCCAATGGCAATCTCTGCAGGAACTGTTTCTTGTGGATTTTATGTTCCTCAGAGTATTGGACATAGTGAGTTAAATCTGTAACTTTAAGGCCTGATTATGTTCTTTAATTATCCATTAATTTACAAAAGTTCACATAAAGCTCTTAAAAAACTAAACCCATATGGTAAAGATAATCATATAAATGGTTGTTGCTAAGAAAGACTGAGATACAACTTGGTAAATTCAATATGCAATCTTCCCTGCATCCCACTGAATCATTACCCTATTTTAAACTCATGAAAATGTACCTGATTGTTTCCCAGTTGGAGAAAGATGATGCAATCATCTTGTTGCTGAAGAAAAATATCTTAATTTCTTTTGAATTAGCTTCCTAAAACATATCATTAAGATGTAATGTGAAGGCTTTGGTGTGTTGAATATCAAAGATGTTTCTGGACCCTAAACACTAATTAAAAGAGAAAGTTTGGAAGTTTTGGGGAGCAGGCATCTGAAACTAGTCTTGGCTCTTCAGATGACTTGGGAGTTGAGGATGACAAAACCACTTTCTCTGTACATCTGTGTCCTACAGCAGCAGCCCTCTTTTTGAGCACATGTTAAGCAGCAACTTTGTGAACTGTTTTAAGGAACACTGAAGAAAGGACAAATGAAATAGTCCATAGGCTGATCCCTGCTTTTCTTTTATCTTGTGGTCATTTCACTTTTCCTTGACCTCTTTCCATGAGCAGAAGACTGTAAACTACACATCAGCTCTCAAAAAATTGTGTCACAGTTTTGACAAAGAACAATAACAACAACAACAAAGACAAACAGTAGATTTGTCTCGTGTGTTTTGGATTGGCTATAACAGTCTTAGGACACAAGCACAAAGTAGAGAAAAACAGTTTGAGAATTACCATATTACTATAGCAGATACAACTCTTGATTTGAAATAGATAAATAAACAAAAATAATAACAACATATTTTATACTAAAAATGGAAGGGACGTATAGCTAGGAAATAAGTTTAAACCACTCAGTCACTTCCAACCAGATGTTTATTTATTCATATACTTAAAAATGATTAAGCATTACAGTGGGTGGTCGCTAGAAGCAGCTGTGTAATTTCTCCCGGTTTCCCACCATCTGTAGCAGGACCTTGTCATTTTCAACATCTGTTCCATGGATTCTCTGAAGAGCTGTAATACATTACTAGGTGTTCTTGTCATTTTGTAAAATGAGTTATTTGAGGAAAGAGACCAAAGATGCTCTGTATAGTTACATTAGAGTAGCTGTTTACTAATTTCCAGAGTCTTGAAATCCTGAATGCTTTTATTGTTCCCATTTTGCAGAGCAGACAATTGAGGGCCAGAAAATTGACAACTGGTGCAAGGTTGCATGGTAGAGGATGAGAGGAAGAGACTACCTCCTGTCTTATTCAGGGCTTTCCATGGAACAATTCTGCTATATGATTTTGATGTTTCCAGTTATTTTCTGAGTCTCTCCCAAAAGAGAGAGGTTGGAAGCAAAAACACTTAAAATTATTTTTGTTAGGAAGGAGTCCATGCAACTACCAAATTGGCAAGACATGTTACATCCGGGCATAAAGGCAATCTTACCTTAACTCTATGCTGATGACCATCCAGATGTTTTGTGAGAGAAGTGGGTTCTTAGAAATTACTTGGGTAGAAGATGCATTGTAAGTGCCATAGAACCTTGACTATTACAACTGATAGTGTAGATCTTTTAATTCAGCCCTTTCTTTGCACAAACAAAGCCATGACCATGAAAGTCCAATAATCTACCAAAGATTTCACTGCTAAGTGCTGCTGGAACCCAGTTCTTGAGTTCTCTGTGTGCTTCCTCAAGCCACTTGTCTTGCATAAATGAATCTGGATAGGTCAATGACTAAGAAACACATCTTAGATATCTTTCATGACCCTCTTTCTTTGCATTTTTGAATTTTTAGTTAACATCGAAGCAGCTCTCTAATTGGCACACTTCATACACCACCCCCCTTCTCTCTCCTCTCTCTGATATTTAAAGTATCTCTAAATTATTGTAACAGGGTATCTATTTAAAATATCAACTTTAGAAGCACAGTGACACTGTATTTCTGTAGAGTCACAGGGAAGACTCTTGCATTTAAGAATGTGATTCTTTTAACCCAGCATATTTACATCCAAGTGGGACTTCATTGTCCTTTGTCGATCCTATTTTCGCCATATTTCGTGGCATATAGTCTGATTGCACTTTCCAGGTTCCCCATCACCCATGGATGCAAAACCCTCATGCAGGGAAGAACATGTGAGCCCCTATATGTCACAAGAGATGACATATCAAAAGAGGTGCTTATTATATTCTGTAATAAAGTACTATCTGGCTCTTGTAGCTGAAATGCATTTGTGAGTGAATAAATAAACATAAAAACCCCACCTTTGCAAAATTTTGACATCTAAATTTGAATTAATAGCATCTGAGGCTCCCTGAGTAAGTCTTCAGTACCTTCCTTCCTTCACAAGTGCCAGGTTCACCGGAGTCTCCAGGATTCTTCAGTCCTGTCAAGGAATATTTTTGTCGCTTAGATACCAATATGCTGCTAGGATAGTGGGTCCAGATCGCTGCTTCCATAATGATTACAAGAGATTCAGAGCTGTAACTCCTTATCACATGTAAACCTATCTCTAAATAAACTTCCTAGAATCAGGATGATCACAGCACCCACGCAAGTTGCATATTTTCTTGTAACTATGGCAACATACTTGCTCTCTTGCCTACCCTTCTCTGCTCTGAATCACTACACTGCTGCTGGCTTAATAAAGCCTGGCAAACTTACACAGTGAGGATTTCTTGCCTGACATCCAAGATCTTTATTAGCTCATTGAGGCCTGCATTGCCATTAACCTGGCCCTAGTTGGCATTTGAGGAAAAATTCGTAGGATTGACTATTTACTATATACTCCCAGGTTATCTGGTCTCTTTTTAGATATCAATCAGTCAGTCAATCAGTTGATCATTTGGAGGAAAGGACTGAACCACATGGATACAGAATTTCCTGATTTGTCTGTGTAGACCAGGATTCTTTATGCCTGGTCAGTCCACACATTGAGTAGGAAGGGAAATCCAGGTCAAGCGACGGGTACCATGACACTTGACTTCTAGGTAGAGCATATGGTATATTTGCTTCTTTCTGGTGACCTCGTCCCTTGACTTGGCCTGCACAGGCTCCCTCCTATAGACTCACTGAGCTCAGTTACAACTATTTAGGTGTCACTCTTGTGAGCCATCAGCACAAAACATAGGTTAGGACCTGAAACCTCTGGTACTTCACCATAGTTGCTTAAACACAGACATAGATATAAAGGTCTCTGCAAATTGTTCCTGAGATGCCAAAGACTCTGGTGGCAACTCAGCTTCATTTAGTGTTCCCAGCCAGTGTTAGGATAAAATGCCTGACCCATAAGTGGAAATAGCTGCCTTGTTATGGCTTAGATTTAGTGTGTCCCCCCCAAAGCCCCATGTATTCCGTGGTACAGCTTTTGGAAGGTGATTAGATTATGGGGGTGCTGTGCTTACAAGGGGATTCATCCACAAATCAGTTCAGTAGCTGAATATGTTGGCACTTGCTTGGAGGTGGGTCACTGGAGGTGGGACCTGGACAGGTCCATCTCCTTCCCCACCTCTTCACAACTCTCGCTCTGCTTCTTAACCAGAATGATGGGATTGGCTTTGCTCCACTCTGCCCCTCTACCTTGGAGCCAAAGTACTATGGACTGGGACCTCTAAAAACTTTGAGCCCAAATGAACTGCCCCTCTTTTAAGTTGTTGATGTCAGGTATTTCACCTCAGTGACAAGAAAGTGACTGAAGCATGTCCTCATCAATCTTCTGGTGCAAAAAGACAAAAACATTGTCTCCTCCTAGCTCTTCCGTTTCTACTTCTACTCAGCTTTGCTTATCATCCTCGGCTCCTACCATGAAAAATCAGGTTTTGTCCTTAGTAATAGTGATTTTCAATGTGGTTCTTAGTCTACAATTAATCAGGAATTCTCTCCTTTTCTCTTTATGTTAAAAACATACCCTAAATGTCTAACAAGCGAACTATGCCATGTGGTAGATGATGTTGGGTGTCACCTCACTTTCACCCACAGGGCCAAGGCCCTGGCCCCCCAACAGTCAGGAGTGTTGGTTACTGACCATTCATAGCCATTCCCCTCTGCCATATTAGCCTTGGCTGAGGGAAGCTACATTGGCCAAGGTCACATCATCCCACATCCAGTGATCAGTTCATGCAAGGGCTCATATCTTAGTCCCATTGTTCTACTGGGGACAACTTCTAAGGACTCTCCTAGCTGAGAACTTGCCAGGGAATCTCCTGGGGCCTCCATTGCTACCTGCATTCCAAGCTGTCTCTGTGTCCAGCCCTTCTCCCTTGCTACCTAACAATCTGAGAGCCCTCCCTAGAAAAAGCGCAGTGTGAAAACCTCTCTCTTAGCCTGTTTCCCAGGTAACACTAAGGCCTGGCAGATCTGGGATGAAACAATCATTAAAAATTTAAAATTGTGTATTAGAGAATTTTTAATAACATAGGGAAATGTTCCAAGTAATGAAGTAAACATAAAAATAAAAGACAAATTGCGCATGCACTATGTTCCTGATTATATAAGAATATGCATGATGAAGAAAAGAAAATGAAAGGCAAAAAGAAAAAAAAAATCTTCTTCTGAAGAACTGTTCTTAAAATAGAAATAACCATCTCTGGTATTTTTTTTCACTCAAAAATTATTCTAAAATGAGCCAATAATACTAAAAAACCTAATTAAGACATTTAAGAGCAAAGTGAGAAAATATTACTAATCAAATCCACAGAACATGAATCATTCTTAGAGGAAGGGCATGAAATTTGTACTTCCATGGTCATTCTCTGGGCCCTGTTCTTGCTCATCCAGCTCAAGTCCATGGAGCTTATTACTTCTTTATGTTCCTCAACTCGGTCCCTCTGTATATGCACCTATCATTACACTTAACCAAATGAGTATAGCAAACACTTCTTGTTGTCTTTTGTTTTATACAAAATTTCCATGATGGTGGAAGATCACATCCCATGCTTTGTATGTGCAGCCAAACTGTGAGCACGGACTCTATTTTACTGAATGAAAGAGTGAATGAAACAATAAGATAGAATTTGGAGTGGAGGCTTGCAGAATCAAAAATTTGATTGGCATAGGGACAATAAGCGATTGGAAGTAAGGAGAAGAATGTAGAAATGAAAGGCATCAAAATCCTAGAACACTACAGAAATGAGAAGCCAAGTCAGCCTTCCCTGTTGGATAGTTTATGGAGAAACTCTGGAAGAAGCTGACTCGCCACTGTGGTGTTGAGGCTTCCCAGATAACCATCGGTTTGGTTTGGAAGAAATGAACAATGATGAATGTTGTCTTCAACTTCGCAAGGCTCCTTTTTATTCTTTTCCCATCCAAGAAAAAAAAAAAAAAGCTGGTATAACAGTGCTCCTTGTGCAATACTTTCATATTCTCTGAGAGAAATGATAGAAAACTGAACATGAAATTGAACATGAAATTTTCTGATACTGATTTTATTTTGTCCCTTCTCTTTCCTCTTACAACTACTAAAAATCACTTGCTTTTTATTTGTAAAGAAATCACTTGTCATTGAATTACCGCTTCAACTATTTATAGTGTTCACTTAGTTACCTGTGCTAGCATCTGTTGCTCTCTATTTCTCTCTGCCTGTTTTTGTCTGTCTCTGTGTCAGTGTCTCTGCCTCTGCTGTCTCTGTTGTGTCTGTTTCTCTCTCTCTCTCTCTCTCTCTCTCTCTCTCTCTCTCTCTCTCTCTCTCTTTCTCTCTTTGGCTCACTCACTTCCTGTAGTACTGAAGACTGAACTCAAGTACTTCATACTGAGCTATATCCCCAGCCCATTTACAATCAGGTTGTATTAAGACAAGATCTCTCTCAGTTGTTAAGTTGCCCAAGCTTGGCTTAAACTTCTGATCCTTTAGCCTTACCTTCCCAGGATGCTGGACTATAGGCAAGCACTGCCACACCCTGCTATCTTCTCTCTTGAAGTAGCAGCCAATATTTGTAGAGGCATTAAAAGATTCTTTCAAGCTAGCATTGCTCTAATTCTCAAGGAATACGTTTATTTTAATAAGAGCTTTGTTACATTAACTAAAAGACCTATCTCCCGTCTTCCATTCTTGCTGTCATCTACAGGCTGGGGGGAATCAAATCTGTTAGTGATCTACATAAGAATCTTCTTAGACTGGTCCTTGAAGGGTCTTCTTAGTTTCTGCTCCTCTTAACACTGTGAGTCCAAGTCATGCTAAATATTTGGCCTTCTTAAAGTGAGCCATTCTTTCTCATTTCTTTGTGTTCCTTGCATTTTCTAACTAGAAGATACTTTCACGTCCTTCCTTACAACAAAATCTAGCCATTATGCCTAAGAAACCTATCTTTCTCTTCTTGCTTTCTATCTTTTCCACTCCTCTCTTGTTTCTTCTTCCCTCCATCCTTTTTCCTCTATCTCTCTCCCATCTCCCTCCCTTCTGCCCCCTCTGTCTCCTGTTCTTTAAGTATTTCCTGTGTCCCTAATTTCCCATTTTCCATATGGCCATTCATTCTATTATTTCTTAATAAGATTTTGAATGCTTTCAATATAAGAACCATTTACATATATCCACGTTAAATGGTCTTGAAATGCATTAGATGCACAATATATTTATTGAATGCAAAATATTAAACTTAGAAATTGGAAATTAGAAATTAGAAATCTGCCAGATATGTAAGGGAGAACTTTTTTGTTGTTGTTATTGTTGTTAAGAATGCCTTTGGGCATATTTCAGATATGTATCAACGTTTAGGGCTTCACTCGATGAAGGGGATTTTCCTTGAAGATATCAGAGGTGTAGGAAAACAGAATTTATGCACCTCTGGAAAATTTTTCAAAATTCCTTAGAGAAAGGTATGAACTATTAATTAGATACATATCACAACATCATGTATCTTATACTGTAGTACTGATAAATTTGAACATTCATTCCAGCCTGTTTTATTCTCGTTTCTCTTGAGCTTCAACACAGAATTTGTATTAGTAACACCTGCTATTTCTACTCCAGGATAATAGCCTATTTAGCATTTTATCATTTCCAAAGTATAACAATTCACACTCTAACCACCTCAAGTTATTTGATATAGATCTCTTCTGAGGGCTCTCCTGGGATCATCTTGTGGTCTAGGCTCTATTACCGAGTCAGTGGGCTCTCAAACCAGTACAAAACTGCACATACAATACGGAGAAAGATGCTCAGATTGTCTGAAATAGAAAGCAATAATGAAAAATGCAGGATGGGGAAGGGAGGCTGAGGGGAACAGCTCAAGAATTCTGTGACTGTCTTGGTGTCCTATCCTTGTTGCCATATTGTAAGCTGGCAAATCCTCATGGAACCCTTCAGTGAAATGTGAGGGCCGGGTTATCAATTGTTCATGGGTAGAATAGTTATCTGGGAACTCGTTTAAACAATGAATCCCTGGCCAGCACCCCGAGTTCTGATTTTGTTTTTCTGTGTGAGTCCTGGAAATGTGCCTGTTGAACAGAGCCCCGATGATTCTATTAGAGGGAACCTGATCAGTGGGGACCCTCAGAGAAATGCTCATAACCACCTTTTAGCATCACTCCGTTCATTAGCATTTTCTGCTAAAACACCAGTCATATGTGAGCTCATGTTTTATCATGGATAAAACATAGGGGCTGTGCTCAGCTGCATGTTGCTTTCACTGTTACGCCTAGGCCTACTAATGAGGTTCTAAGCAGGCTGTGGCTCAGTTGAGACCAAATGGTAAAAATTAGGCTTTTCAAATGATTGAGGGTTGGCAGACTGTCAGTCAAAATCACGATTTCTCCTCCATGAGTTGTCTACAACAGGCTAATTTTGGTTTTTCTAATCTCTTCTTTGAGTTTTTCATAGATAGGCTTACTGTCTTCATAGGGCAGTTTCCAGATTCTCATCAGCAAAGAGAGCATGCTCCACTGTGTGTGTGTGGGGGGGAGACAGCTTTCAAAAGTGTGCGTATGTCTTTTTTTTTTTTTTTTAATGTCCCATTGACTAAAGGAAGTGACCAAGTTTAGGTTTACAAGAAAGAAAAAGAAACTCCATTTTTGATGGAATGCATGAAAAAGTCACATTGTGAGAGAAAAGGGAGTTTCTAGGGTCATCTTTGTCAATTGTCAGCTGTACTTAAAATAGGTAAATTAGTGTGTGTACAATGGTGAAAAACCATAACTTACCAAAGATTTACACTTTAAAATATACATAGGGGCAAATGAAAGTTTTTCTTCCAAATATTTCCACTAACTTACAGTCAAGTGTTGTTTTGCTTTTAGTAAGAAATCAGTGGACTTACAGGCAATGTTGAGGGCAATTGTGCATATTTATGAAAAACTCATGAAAATTTATACCCCTTATTAATGTCATTTGCTTCAATTGTTTCTCAGAGAAAACTGTAAAGCACTGTGGGTCTAGGTGCCTGGGGGGAAACTTTGGTAAGGAGGACAGATGATGGTCTTTGGGGGCACTGCTTTTTAGGAGAAAGTGGTAAAAATCACATTGTCTGCCTGGCTAGGTCTTAGTCTTTGCTTGCCTTATCTTGGTTAAATAAATTTCTTTACTTTTCCACATTTCACAGTGTTGTTTGAAGACTTTAAAATAAAGCTTATGAAGCATTTAGCCATTATCATCATTTTCATTGTCATTACAGAGGAAAAAATATTGCTTATATGACATGCTCTCACCTAATGAATGTAGAGATACCTAAAGTAGTTATATCCAGCCAATTCCTTGCCATTTCCAAATCAACAAAGTTGGATGAAGATAATTCAAATCTATTTATTTCATGAGGACAGGAGAAAATGACTTGTCAAATGTCTTCCTAATATCTAACAGGGTCTTAGTGACTAATAGTTCCATTATTTAAGGAAAAGGCATTGCAGTCGCCAGTCTCTAGTAATCCCTGCCTCGTGATAGCTGTACCATTGAGTAAAATCACTGCAACATTAAAAAGCACTAATTTGTGTAGGCCAAAGAGGTTGCAGAAATGGAGCACTCAGAAGATGTTTAAACATTTTGTGAGCTGGGATTGAATCTCGTGTCTCAAGTCTATAACCAAACACTTGGCTACTGAGCTACACCTGAGATCTCAAATAGACAGTACTAATAGTCAATTAAGCAAGAAGGAAACCTAAAAAATGGGAGAAAATACTTGAAAACCAAACAGCTGATAAGAAATCAATATCTAACAAGAAATGAACAAAATATATGGTGAATATTTTAAATTTTTTATCAGTAAAGGACATAATGATAATGAATATCCCTCAAAATCCTCCCTCTTACTTTTAACACACTTATCCCATCATTTTTGCCACTTTCTGAAGTACTTCTGCAAGTCCTGCTTCTGGAATGTCTTTTTTTTTCTTTTCTTTTTTTTTTTTTTTTTTTTTTTTTTGTGCCAGGGGATTGAACTCATGACCTCATGTTTGCCAAGGAGGCACTTACACTGCTGAGCTAAACCCATGGCCCCTGGAATGTCTTTATAAGGTGCAATTAAAAAATAATAATAAGAGTAGTGCTGCTGTTTAATGCCATCCAGCAGAAAGGCAGGGTTATAAGAACATTACTGTGTGCCTTTATCAACTTCTTTCACCAAATCTGCCTCCTGTGACTTCTGGCTCTTCCTCAGAGTCAGTCTGAATGGAGAAGAATGGTAAACATCTTGGATCCATTGAGGACCCTGAGGCAACTGTCACAGCCCAACTAGAGACATTTAAGAACGAAAACTTTCAGAACCACTTTAGAAGATGGCAGAAATGATGGGCTGAATGTGCTCAGAGTAAGGGGAACGGTTTTGAGGAGTGTTAACAGCACTGTGTCTTTTACTGAAAAAAATAATTAAAAAGTTTAAACATTCACCTTTTCTACCAGCTACATACAGAAAATAGGTACTCTCTAGATGATAAAACAGTAACGTACTGGTTTGTCATCCACAGTGACTGCTTCTAGCTCCCCTAAACACAGACACAAAGTTCAATATAAATGTTAACTAAGCAAGGATAACATGTGTCTTATTTGTGACTATAGCCACAGAAGCCAGAACAGTATTAAGTACTCTAGTAAGGATTCCATGAATAGTTTTGAACAAGCACTTATTGGAAAATATGATTTGTGATACAAAAATATGTTAATATTAGTACTCTTGTGTTCATTTTTGTGATAGTCACAATAACCAAGATATATAAACAACCTAAAATCTGGCAGAGAATGAGAGGATAAAGCAAATGTGGTGGGTACACACAATGAAATGCTATTAGCCATGAAAAAGAGTAAAATGCCATTTGCAAAAACTGATTGAA
Source organism: Hydrochoerus hydrochaeris (assembly GCA_004027455.1). Classification (NCBI taxonomy): domain Eukaryota; kingdom Metazoa; phylum Chordata; class Mammalia; order Rodentia; family Hydrochaeridae; genus Hydrochoerus; species Hydrochoerus hydrochaeris. The sequence goes on from PVLA01000012.1 coordinate 658,248, forward strand.
ACTGGAAGACATTTTGTTTAATGAAATAAGCTAGACACAAACAGACAAATTCCAATTGATCTCACCTATATGTATAATATTAAAAAATGTCAAATTTATAGAAAAAAAATAAAATGTTTGTTACAGGGCTGGGATGAGGGATGGGGATTTGGAAGGTGTTGTTCAGAGAACACAGAATTTCAGTTTGTTGGATAAACTCACATGGTCTCTGACACAACATGATGACTGCAGGTAATAACAATTTTATATAGGAGGGACAAATACAAGAGATCTCAAATACAACATGATGACTATAATTAAAAGCAATTCACTGCACCCTTGAAAATTGTTGACAGTAGGTTTTAAGTATTCTCACAACAAAAATAATGACCCATGAGGTCAAAAATTGTTAAATTAGTTCAAATGAGTCATTCTAAAATATATGCATATTTCCCATATCATGTCATATCCATAAATACATGCCATTTTATTGGTCAATGAAAAAATACCAAAATCTCTCAATGACTCTAGTCTGATTTGCTTTATCTTTCATATACAGGTGGAATTTCAAGTATGAGAACACAATAATGTTCAAAAAGAAATTATTTGCTTGCATATTTCTGACACAATTCATGATTTATTAATTCTTCATTCCTGTACTTATCTATACAAATAACTGTCAGAATTTTAAAATGATAAATAAAACACATAATGAGGCTGGATCTTACAAGAAATGGAAGCTTTCCTCTTGATACCTTGGGTGGCTCATTCTGGGTAAAGCCTGCTGCTGCATTTGGAGGCTGCACAAACCTGCAGGGGCTTCCAGGTGTCCAGAACTTTAGGTCTCTATCAGTATCAAGGGCAGATGTGCCAAGCACGTTAGTGAACCATCCTGGAAGTGGACACAGTCAGGCCTTGAGATAAATACAGCCCAGCTGACATCTTCATTGCAACTTCTTGACGGACCCAAAGCCACAACCACTCAACCAAGTTGCTCCTTGATCCTGATCCACAGAAGCTGGGAGAGATAAACGTCTACTGTTGCTCTGAGCCTCTAAATTGCAAAGCGAGTCATTATGCAATGATCAGTTACAAATGCGCCTGTTTTCACAGAAGGAAAAGGAGGAAGCTTAGATGTACTGGCAGATGGAAGGCGAGAGGCAGCAGAGAGACCCAGTGGGCAGAAACTGAGCATTACCAAAGAATAACCATACAGCGCTGCTTCTAGGCACAGCCCTGCGGGCCGTTTTCTAGAAGAGAGGCAGGAGAATTGAGTGTGCCAAGTGCTTTGAAGTGCCTAGAGAGCCTGCAGGGAATGGCACCAGGTAGCCAGGAGGTCGCACTTTCCCTCTTTATCATCTTGGCCATTAACTAGAGCGAAGCTTTTTGTAGGAAACATGCACAATGCTAAAAATGGAGTTTTTCCGTCTCTCTTTAACTAGAAATACAATTGCAACACCTTGCACATTGCTATAATTTTTTAATCCTGCCATGCTTTGTTGGCTCACTGCTTTTCATCTTACTGTTTGTTAAAATAGCCTGAGTTCTCTTCGATGCTCAAGGCCCCAGTATGCGATTGGAGGCCACTGCCCAAATACAATGCATCTTTATTTGACACTCGGGTTTTTCACTATTCATATGTAGCTTTTTTTTTTTTAAATTTGGGGGAGGGGGAGTGGATAGAGGAAAGGAAAAAAAATAGGAAACAGCAAATGACTGTTTGAAATTCTTTCCCAAGAACCTAGCGATTATTTTTTTTTATTGTTTTGTTTTTATTTTTGTTTTTGGTATCAGGAATTGAACTCAGACCTTGTACTTGCCAAGGAGGTACTTGTGCTACCGAGCCAAACCCCAACCCCAATTGCAAAATAGGTACCACAAACATTTCTTGTGTCCTCCTATGAAACTAAGTTTACACTCTCAATTAGCACCAAGTAAAATGAATATAATCCGTGTATGATGTATGCAAATGTGTATGTGAGAGAGAGGCAGAGACAGAGGTTAAATATAGAAATTGCCTCACATATGCAATTATGCAGACTGAGGAGTTCCATCATAGACCTGAGAGTAGTCCTGGGAACCTGGGTTGGGAGTCAGTAAAAAGAAAACCTCTGATATCCAAGGGCAGGAGAAGATACAGGTGGATGTTGGATACAATCACGCACAGTGAGAAAGTTCAAACACACATGCGCATAGACAGAGAGAAAGACAGAGAAAAAGAGAGAGACAGAGACACAGAGAAAGACAGGGAGAGATACACAGAGAGAGACACACACAGAGAGAATTTACCATTCATCCACATCTTTATTAGCTTTGCTCTATTGAGGTCCTCAGTAGGTTGGATGCCCACCCAAATGCCTGCCCACGATGTGAAGAGCAGATCTTATTTACTTAGTCTACTCATTCCAATAATAGCATACTCCTGAAAAACCCTTTTATTCATACCCAGAAATGATATTTTGTTAGTCATGTGGACATTGATTAACACAGTAAAAGTAACACATACATTTAACTATCCAAAGTCTATCCCTTGTCCATCTGGTACCCATAGGAATCTATCTCCTTAAATTATATTTTTTCCACAAATAGAGACAATAGAGTCACGATTCCACTTAACATCGTAACTGCATACAACCTGAAATGCACTAATTCCTCTGCCAAAAGAGGAAATAAAGCTCTTGAGAAGTGTTTACACTTGTCCTGATATCCTGTAACTTGAATACAATGATGTCCTGATAGCCTGTAACTTAAATACAAAGATGTAAAATTAGCAATATTTAAATACTGATATTAAATAATAATATGAAGTATGTGTATTACAGTGCATATCATAGTGCATAATACAATAGTGAAATGAAAATGGCATGTACACACACAAGGGGAAAATAGTCATGAAAACGTCAGCCCTCATTTCTGCAACTGATCATAACTAGATTTATATGAACCTTCTTCACTACTCATTTTGTAGTCCATTTACCTTCGACCAAAGTTGTTCATGTTTCTTTACCTGGTGAGGTGACATAAACTTTTACTTCCAAAGGATCTTAGGCCATTGTGATTCTACATTAACAGGTTGTTTTTTATTTTCTGGGACCTTGATTACAAACTAAGCTCCTAATGGAGCTCTTATGTTCAAAACATATATAGTTCCTTACCCTTATTGTGGAGGAGTGGTCCAATATCCTCTTGGAAGTCCAGATAATGCACTCCAGATGTCTATCTCCCTTTTTACCCTGTTAATTTGCAGCATGTTTAACTTTTTTGGTATGATGGATGAGTCTAAATTGCATGAAGGCACAAACTGATGCTTTATCCTTTCTTTATAAGGTACTTTTGTATTTATATAATCAGTGGGATGACCCAGCAGAAATACTCCCCGGCTAGTTTCTGTAAATGTCCTGTGTGGGGAGATTGTGCTTCAGACATGTTTTACAGGCTGCTGTATGAAATGTCCACCAACTTGATGGCATAAAATAATATAAACCATTCTTTCACAGTTTTGGAATACAGAAATTCAAAAGAAATTTCGCTGAGCCCAAATGAAGCTGTGAAACCTCTTTGGGAAAAGTCCATTGTATGTTTCTTCCAGTTTCTGGTGGTTGTTAGCATTCCTTGATCATGTGATCCAATCTTTTTGTCCATGGTCACATAGCTTTGTCTTGTGACTATCTGTGTCAAATATGCTTCTGTATCTGTCTTACAAGGATGTATTTTATTACATTTAAGGCCTTGCCAGAAAATGTAAGATAATCCTCTTGTTTCAGAATTCTTAATGGAATTATACTGCAAAGCCCCTTTTACAAATAAAGATATAATAACAACTTCCAGGAAGTAGGATCTGATGGCTTTGGCATCCATTTCTCATCTAACCACAAGCAAATTACCATCATTTCATCTTAGAATGAGCTTTTCTCTACCACTTCTATATTTTCCTTATTGATCCTCTATTTCAGCTGTTAGTGTATCATAGAAGGGAAAAATGGCCCACATCTTTTTTGAAAAACTAGAGGACAAAACATATTAGATAGAAGAATTGTAGCAAGGTAGGAGAGAGAGAGAGATGACAAATAAAGTTCTATCAAAACGTTCTCCCGCCCCCCTGACTCTGTGCTGTCAGTTGTAGAATCCTGCTCTGCTGAATGCCTTCCTTTGAAAGCTTGTCTAAGTTTTTACTTTGAAATATGGATTTAGTTACCCATTTAAAATTGCCGTCTCACATGTTGCAATCAAGACCTTGTCTGTCATTGCTGCCCACAACAAAGTTTTATTAACCCTGGGATGAATTTACTGCCTGCTGCTGTTGTGGGATCCCTGACATGGTGTGTGGACCTGAGATGAAAACCACTTGATGGATGGTTGGAGGGTAATAGACTTCTCTCACCCAGACTGATAAGTCATTACAGACCCTTACATTCAATAAATTTGAGCAAGTCCCCAGCATGCACTTAGTGTGGGGGAAGGGAGAGCAGGAGTGTGAAGATTGATGCTGTTCTAAAACACGGTTCAGTCTTATGTATATACCACTGGTTAATAGACAAAAATATTGGTGGTTGCTCAAGTGATTACTCGCTTGGTCTCAAAGGTGGTACTTCCTGTGATCTCTGCTCTGGATATGACACACAAGGGCTCTTGGATTTACAAGTCAAACTAGGGGTGGTTGACTCCTGAAGAGTTATTGGGGAGGTGCAAAACCTAGAATTAAGAAGAGGATGAATTTCAAGTGCTCTAGGAAGGGATTCATATGTTGACTGAGTCATGCAATGCTTCTTCTTTTTCATTTCTTAATTTTATTTTAAGGACAGTAAAACTATACATAACAAAACAGAATAAAATGGATCAGAAGAAAACAATGTGACACAGATTTCAAAGCAAGACAACAGATCATCACTGTCTATCATATTGTCTCTTGTTTTCTTCCAAATAGTTGTCCATATCTTCACATACAATGAATTCATACAAAACAAAATAGTATTAGACATATCAGAACAGAATGATGAAGGCATTATAGGCCTTCAAAACCAGACAATAGGGAAATCAACAATGGCTGTCATAGTGTCTCTTGTTCTCTTCAAAATAGCTGTCCATACTTTCATGTATGTTGAAATTAAACAAAACAAAACAGACTAAAATCATTATGAACAAAGAATGATAGTTTTGCTGGATTTCACAGCATAACACTATGGAATGAGAAATGGGTACCATAGGGTCTTTTTCTTCAAAGAAGCTGTTCATTTCATCATGCATTATATAATCAGTTCTCAGAAACTGTTTAGGAGAAGTTATACGCATGCATGAGTCTCTACATATATACCTATCCTTACTTTATTAGAGGGCAAAACAAAACAAAATAAAACAAATTCCTCGAAAAACACAAAACAAAAAAGACAAATGAATATCAATAGCAAAGAGCCCAAAACACTGATGATATAGGCCTTCAAAACACTGATGATATAGGTAGGAGCATAACTAGGGTTGTTATTTTACATAATGATCTTCAAGAGCTCCTCAGATCACCATACAATAATATGCACAATTGTTCCAATCCTATGAATGTTAACTTTTGTTCCAAGAACTTACAGATTTTGTAGTACAGTCATCTTAGCTATCCTAAGTGTATTTATATAATTTTAGATATTTTTTCTTTTCCCTTCCTTTTTCTTTTTCCTCATTTCCCCTGAGATATTGTTTTTTCCCCTTAGAGCAAATTTTTATCCTTTCACTGTGTTTATTGAGTTTTTGTATCTTATGTACTCTTACCATTTCTTACACTAGGAAGACTATATGGTATTTATACAGGTGAGTTTGATTTATTTCACTTATGAGTATGGTCTCGAGTTGCATCCATTTACTTATAAATATCTCAATGTTATCATTCTTTACAGCTGAGTAGTACTCCACTGTATAAAAACACCACATCTTTTTATCCATTCCTCAGTTGGTAGGCATTTAGGTTGTTTCCAAAATGTGGCTATTTCAAATTGTGCTGCTATAAACATGGGTGCACATGTATCACTGTGGTGTGATGTTTTCAGTTCTTCTGGGAATATGCCCAGAAGTGGGATAGCTGGGTCAAATGGGACTTCTAATCCCAGCTTTTTGAGGAATCTCCAGACTGACCTCCTTCCTTTATCACAGTAGCCTCCCCCGCATTTGTTGTTGATAGTTTTCTTCATCCTGGCCATTCTTTCTGGAGTGAGATGAAATCTCAGGGTGGTTTTAATTTGCATTTCTGTAATGACCAATGATGCTAAAAATTTTTTCATGTATTTATTTCCCATTTTTATTTCTTCATCTAAGAACTGTGTTTTCATCTCAGATGCCCATTTTTGGATTGAGTCTTTGAATTTTGGGGATCTGATTTTTTTTTAATTCTTTATATGTTCTAGAGAGAAGTCCTTTGTCTGAGGGACCATTCATTAAGATTTTTTTCCCAGTTTGTGGGTTTTCTTTTCACTATGCTGGAGATTTCTTTCAACATGCAAAAACTCTTTAATAGGATATGATCTCAATTATTTATTTGTTCATGTATTTCACATGAGGTTTGATTCTTGTTCATGAATTCTCTACCTACCCCTATGTCTTCAAGATGTCTACCTACTTTGTTTTCCAACAGATTTAGTGTTTCTGTTTTAATATTTAAGTCTTTGATCCATTTAGACTTTAGTACATGGTGATAGGCATGGGTCTAGTTTTAGTTTTTGACATATGGATAGCCAATTTTTCTAGAACCATTTATTAAAGACTATCTTTCTTGCAGTGAATGTGTTTAGCCCTTTGATCAAAGATAAGGTGGCTGAGTGTTTTTGTATTAGTAATTGTATCTTCTAATCTATTCCATTGATCTTCAGGTCTGTTTTTATTACTGTACCATGCTGATTTTATTATAGTAGCTTTGTAGTATAACTTCAAGTGTGGAATTGTGATGCCTCCTGCCTTGCTGTTATTGCTTGGAATTGCCTTTGTTATTCTATGTCTCTTCTGGTTCCAGATGAATTTTAGGAGTGATTTCTCTAGATCTGTGAGGTATGCTAGTGGTATTTTGGACTTTACAGATAGATACTGAGGATTTCACAGATTCTCAATTACAGAAGCTCTGGCTTTAAAGCCTGATATGTTAATGTCACTCTCCTCTAACTTCATCTGTTTCTTTTAGCCCACTTTTCACTCTTATGTTTTTCTATTTAAATTGGGCTACTCAGAATCCCACAAGATTTATCCTATTTGTTGTTTTGCATGGACATTGTTCTACCATATAATGCCATCCTCCCCTCCTTCCCCTCTCCATGCCAGTGCTTCCACATCCTGCTTGAGTTCTGACAGGTCCCTAAGAAGCCCAGCTCTTGCTGCTTGGACTCTTTTTGTAGCATTTAATCTTTAAAATGTGTTTTTTTGCATGACGTGCTGCTCTGTATTGCTTATGCTATTTATATTTTGTACAAGAATGTTTAGTTTTAAGGTTTTATAAGGTTTTTCTCCTATCATATCTTTCAGAAATGCATAGTTTCTGTAAATAAGTAAAAGCTATCCCCCTTTTTCCTTGGAAGTTGGAAAATCCAGCCACTAAAGACAATGCTACTAGAAATTGGTCTTATTCTATGACTCCGGTGCCAAACACAATGCTAGGTTATTTCTTTCACTCAGTTTTCCTAGTGCATGTATCAAATAGCTTTTCGGGGAATAAAGTGAAAGGGAGGACATAAAGGATGAGGTGAAGTGGAATAATCATTAACAAAATAGGAAGTGTCAAAGGTCAGTAAGGAAGGAAGCTGTGGTGTTGAGTTGTCAGAAAAAGACTCCCAAGAGGAATGTATTAGTTCTGCTGGATATTACTGTTATCAATGCTGCTAACAAAAAGCTTCCGTTCTTTCTTTTTTTTTATTTTAAAAAACAAAACACAAAAACGACTAGAAACAATGAAGATTTCAAAAAAATAGTAGGAAACTAACACTAATTAATATCTTGCATATTGTTATCTTAGAAGTAGTTGCTCAGGTTACAAAAATTTAGGTATGAATACATGTCAAACACTCAAACAATGAAAGCACAAACTGTTTTTTGATGAACTAATGGTGCTTAGTAGTATAGTTGCCTATCTTGTGTATGTCCACATAGGCACATGGATATGCATATCTTTTCCCTTCTTCCTTTTCTCCTTTCCCCATCTCAGTTGTTCTTTCTTTTTGAGTATTTTCTTTCCCTTTCATTATCACAAATATCTGTTGTACATTTTCGATCTTATTATTCTTCCAGGTGTTTTGTTTCTTTTTTACACTAAGGAGACAATACGATATTTACAAATGTGAGTTTGCTTTATTTCCCTTACGAGTCTCAAGTTGCCTCCATTTACCTATAAAAGCCTCTAGCATATCATTCCTTATAGTTGAGTAATACTCTGTTGTATAAAAGTACTACATCTTTTCATCCATTCCATTGTTGATGGGCATTTGGGTTGCTTCCAAGATTTAACTATACAAATTGTGCTGCATATAAACATGGGTGCATGCATATCACATGCTGTTTTCAGTTTTCTAGGAAAATACCTAGAAGAAGAATAGCTGTATTGAGTGGGACTTCCAAATCTAGGTTTTCTGAGGAACCTCCCGACTGATTTCCACAGTGGTTGCATCAGTCTGCACTCCCACCAACAGTGGAGAACTGTGCATAGGAAGTACTCTAAAGAATTAACAACTGGGATCTCATCATATTAAAAAGTTTTTGCACTTCAAAACAAATCACCACAAAATGGGAAAGAATTTTAGCCAGCTGTCTCTCATATAAAGAACTTATATCTAAAACATACAAAGAATTGAATAATATAAAGCCCTCCAAATTCAAAGACCTAATCCAAAAATGGGCATCTAAGATGAACACACACTTCTCAGATGAAGAAATACAAATAGCAAATAAATGCATGAAGACATGTCCAGTATCATTGGTCATTCAAGAAATGCAAATTAAAACAACATTGAGATTCCATCTCACTCCAGAAAGAATGGCTGCCCTCAAGAAATCAACTGATTACAAATGTTGGTGAGGCTGAAGGGAAAAAGAACACAAAAAGCTTTTTCAATCTAACTTTGCTCATCAAATCTTTTTCATACACGTTGTATAAATGTATTTTGGTGTAGAGATCGAATAAGGAGACTGATTTTAATATTTGAATCAACTGAAGTAAAGCAATCATTGTATGTAGGAAAATAAAAGTGAAGTAGTGAACTCTAAAAATATTAATGTAGACTTGGGGCATGATTTCCAACTAATCTTCTCTTATCTCTTAGAGAGAGGAAACGCAGGTGGCATGGTGAAGGATTTAAGATGTTTGAGAGTGAACCAAGATAAAGATATTACTACAAGGTCACAGTAACACACAGAGTCTTTGTGGACACTATGTGGACAAGGAAAGTCCTACCAGTAAGAGTCTATCTAGCCGGTAAACCTGAGTGTTCCACCTCAGATGAGAAGGAGGGCATGAACCCTTGGGGAAGATGGAGATCTGAGCCTGTCTGTCTAGGTGCTGTCACACAGAGCGAGGTGGGGGTCTTTAGACAAGGTGCTCAGAGGTGCAGCACTGGGCTGGGGTTCGTGGCCCAAGGTTCATCTGTGGCCATAGCTATTGGGTGGACACGAGTGGGACATGAAAAGCAAAAAGTTTCGCATGGGTTAAAAATCAATTACTTAGGCTATTTAAAACAATCGACTCTGAAAATTCAAGTTTGATGTGAGCAAGCATTTGAGCTAAAGGGTTTAATCCTTCAGCGAGGAAATACAAAAACTTGGGACTAAACCACAGAACTCATCCTTGTTTCATTTATCTAACAAATACCACACTTGCACAAACACACACACACACACTCAAACACACACACATTATTGCAGTTTTGGCATCATATCACATGGTATTTTGTAACACACTGACTTTATAAGTACTTTGTAATCTGCATATGTTGGTCTCTCTTACTTTTTAAAATTTTTATTAAGTTCATTGGTACAATTTAGATATAGATGATTACATCACCAAAGGGAATTTGTAGCTATGCATGATATATCTTGATTCCTCTTTTTCCCACCTTCTCTTTCCCTCCCTTTGGCCCCTCTTCCCCTCTTTATTTATAAAGATTTATTTCTATTTTATCTTTCTTTTCTCAGTTTTCTTTTCCTTCCTTCCACTTCCAAATGCCCCTTCCCTTTTTAAACAATTTCTGTTTCACAATGTTTTATGTATTTTACTCATTTACACTTTCAGTTTCTCACAACAGAGAAGCAATGTGATATTTGCACACATGAGTGCAATTTATTTTATTTAAGAATATGGCTCAAGGTGTATCCATTTACCTAAAAATGACTCAAGTTTATCCTTTTTTAGGGCTGAGTAGTATTCTACTTTATAAAAACACTAAATCTTTTTTTTTTATTATTCATTCATCTGTTGATGGGCATTTGATTTTTCCAAGATTTAGGTATTACAAATTTTGTTGCAATAAATGTGGGTGTGCATATATTGGTGTGTTATGATGTTTTTTTATTCTTTTGGGAAGATACCAAGAAGAGGAATAACTGGATCAAATGGGACCTGTAGTCCTATTGTTTTGAAGAATCTCCACATTATTTTCCAAAGTGGTTTCACCAGTCTATGCTTCCACCAACAACAGAAAAGGGTTTTTTTTCCCACAGCCCCAGCAACATTTGTTGTTAGTTGATTTCTTGATAACAGCCATTCTTTCTGGGGAGAGATGAAATCTCAGCCCTGTGTTAATTTGTATCTCTCAAATGACCTGTGATATTGCACATTTTTTCAAAATATTTATTTGCCATTTTTACTTTATCTGAGAAATGTACATTCAGCTCATATGTCCATTTTTGGTTCTTTAAATTTGGAAGATCTGATTTTGTTTTTCAATGCTTTATGTTTTAGATATTAGTCCTTTGTCTGGGGAACAACTGGCTACATTTTTTTTTCTCACTCTATGGGCTGTCTTACCACTCTGGTGGTAATTTCTTTTGCTGTGCAAAAGTTCTTTAATCAAATGAGTTCCAGTTGTTGATTCCTTATAATATTTGCCATGAAATTGGTGTTTTCTTAATGAAGTCTTTGCCTGCACCTATTTCTTTAAAAGTTCTACGTATTCTCTCTTCAAACAGATTTAATGTTTCTGTTTAGATCTTTGATCCACTTCAATTTTAGTTTAGTTCATGGTGAGAGACATGGGTCTAGGTTTAATCTTTGACTTGTAGAAAGCAGTTTTTCCAGTTGTGTCTTCTTCCAGTAAACATGTTTGGCCCCTTTGTCAAAGATGAGGTCTCTAGTGTGTTCTAAGATGTTTCTGCATCTTTTAACCTCTTCCATGGATCCTTGGGTCTTTTTTTGCCAGTATGATTCTATTTTTATCACAGCACCTTATTAATATTATTTCAAATCAGGGATTGTGATGTCCTTGCTTTTTGCCTCTGTTGCCCAGAATTGTTTTTGTTATCTAGGTCTCTTTTACTTTCAAATAAATCTTAAGTGTGTTTTGTCTAGTTTTGTGAGATATGCTACTGGTATTTTGATTGGGATTATATTGAATCTGTATAACAATTTTGGGAATATGACACTTCTCATTATTTTAGTTCTTCCTACTGAATAGCCCATAGAATATGCATAAAACTCTCCATTGTATTGGTTCCCCCAAAGGATCCTTTTCAGATGAAGAATATATCCTATCCTCTCCTGTAGCCAGATTTAATATTTCTCAAACAGCAAATCATCTTGACATGAAACGTGTAAAGAGATAGTAGTTTTATTAGGTATGGTTTGTCTCCATTGTGAAAGATGTAAATAAAACTATTATTTGAAATTTTGCCATTTGTTTGCAAAAGAGCACAAAAAGGCAAGATGACAGAAAGACAGCCTCTTGCTTTTCTCACCGTGTGTCTGTGCATGGGTGGAATGGGCACCGGCACCCATCAATGGGGAGGTGTGCTGTACCCACAAAATTGGATCAAACACCCTAACTTCTATAATCACCAGCTAATTGTAGGCTTGAAATGATAGTCTTGAGGCTCTTCACCCTCTGTGACCTTGTGTATATAGCTGCTGAAACCTGAAGGGAAAAAACAAAAGAGAAAGGAAATGAGACATGATTTATCAAATATTCTATGATGAACAATTTATGAGACATACAACTCTATGTAATTCAATGGAATGCCAAAACATAATTTTGTAAATTGTGTGTCTCTAATATCTTGATTAGGTTAGGGGGCAAACATTTAACTAATAGGATCAGTGAAGGTCCTCAGAGGAGATGAGTTTGAACTAAATCCCCAGGAAAATATGGACAGATGTTTGGATGCTTTAGGTTAAGCGAAGTACAGTATCAATAACCAGGTCAGATACAATGGCCAGTGTGGAACAGAAACATGGACATGGGTCACTGAAGAAAAGACTTTGGGATTGTCATAAGTTCCATGTAACTTAAAGGGAGTTAGACAGAATGACATACATTAAGCAGCTCGCTTCATAACAGCCATCCTGCTGTCAGGGCAGAGGTGTGCTGACTCCGGACTATAAGGAGTAGAGAGACCAGTTAGGGAACCACAGATACAATCCAGGTGAGGTGATGGAAAGCACGGAGTGGGGAATTTGAGGCGTCAACTCTTTTGACTCTTTGTAAAATCTCACATACATCTCCCGGCTCCATTTTCTATGCTGTTTTATCTTGTATTTAGGCTTGATTTTGCTTAGCATTTCCTGGTTCCGTTTTGTCAGGGGTGTTTGGATCTCAGCCCTCATCCTCAATGCTTTGTCACACATGTCTGTTTTCATACTTCTCGCTTCCTTTTTGGCTCCTGTTAAGTGTAAACTAGGGGGCATTGTTTCCTTTTAGGTTTGAGAGAAAACATGAATCCGGTTTGAGTGTTCCTTAGGAAACTCTGCTGCCATGGCAAATTTCCTTATTGATACAAAGAAATTGCACTTACTCCCCTGTCCTTGAGAGCATCTGTTACAGTGTGCACATGTACTCTTTTAATGAACTAATTACCCAGTGCCTGGATTCTGTGAGGTGCTGGGTGTTTGAGATCTGGTTGATAGGTGGTCCCTTATGCTGTGTCCCTCCGGTCCCAATCAGGCAAATTATATTATCTAGGGCAAAAGCCCGTGGGGATGTTTTGAAACACCAATGTTAGTTTCTGTCTTTATCTGATGTAAGATCTTGAAAGGAAGAAAAATGGCCATATTGTGGGACAAAATGGAAAAGCAACATAAAAGTGGTAGGAGGAGGTAGGTGGATTTTCACATGTGAAATAAGGAGCTTATTTGGGGGACAGTGAGGACCTGGATAAGACTATTTCATGCAGATCAAACTTTCCTAAATACCATGTGAGCACCTACTATGGGGCTGGAGATGCTCATGTTCTGGGAGTAGCAAGAGGAGGGAGAGCAAGTCCTGCCTTGATGTGCTCCAGGGGGCCAGGTTAGTCTGCAGCGTGGGATCAGCCTTCTCAGTTTAACTTATTGCTTTATTCACTAGTCTTTGAATGGATCATCTGCTCCTGTGGATCAGGCCAGATTAAAACAGTAGTTATCTAGAAGAGCCCTACGTGTTAATGAGCCTTTGAAAGTTCCCTGCTCTTGGTTAGTTTGGAGGTTCAGGTGTGCAGGGCTACCCATCCACTGCTCCCTGCAGCCCTTTCTCTGAATTATAAATACAGTGCAGTCTCTTAAAGGATGGCTGAAATGAACTGATCTTAAGCTCTATTTGGAGAGGGGAAAGATCAAATCATTAAGACAATCTTGAAAAAGGAATAACAAATTTGGAGCATTTATTCTGCTGGACTTTAAGACCTTCTATAAATCGGTGGTAGTTCAGATGTTGAAGTATTGTGAAAAGAAAATCAAATAGATCAAATGGAGGAAAATAGAGATCAGAAAGCAGATCCATGTATACATGGTCAATCAATTTGTGACAAGGATGCCACCCTAGTTCAATAGAGAAAAAACCTTCACTAGTATATTATTCATTCATATCCCACACACATACAGAAAAAAAAATCCCTCATGGGTTATAGCTCTTAAAATTAGAACTAGCAAAGTAGGAGAAGAAACTTAGGAGATTATGTTTGTGATATAAGGGTAAACAAAGATTTCATGAAGCTAACCCAGAAAACATGATTTATAAGGATGTTTGAGTCAAGAACTTGAGCTGAGAGAATTCAGATACATTTTTTTTTAACATGGAGACAGTGTTCCTTAATTCACCCTGGATTCCTGCTATTCATAGCAAATGAAATTCATACGCATAGCCCCAAGTGAACTTTGTTTTAAAAGCAAAAGAACTAAATTTCAACATAAAACACAAACCAGACAGAAGCCTCCATGCATCCCCAATGTCTAGTCTCTTAGTATCTTAAACTGTATTATATTAAAATCTCTAAAATCGGGACACTGCAGTCTAGTTGTAATATAAACTGTTGGAAAGAAACCACGCACAGGCACATACCCTCCTACTGCAAAACGAGAAATGCCTGCCATGTTGTGGATACATGGCACATATTTTATACGTGTGGAACCAGTTATAGAAATGCTGTTAGAGGAGGAGGCAATAAAAACAGTACATTAATATTTTAAATGTTGGTAAAAATGCATAGCAGGGTGAGAAGCAAATGCTTAAAGAACTTCCTCTTAATAAAAATGGCATTCTGGGTTATATGACCCACAGCAAATCGGTTTCAGCTGCATTTTTATTTAGCAATTTGTGTTCGGTGTTTTCACTTGGCGATGCTCCCCTATTCTGTTTTATAGCCTCCTTCGCATAAATTTCAAGGAGGATTGGGGTGTAAAACTGTCACTTGCCAGCCGCTCATAAACTAATGAATTTAAATTTTAAATGGGGGATTTTAAAACATGAGGGGGCTATTTTCATTATCCGATGGGATGTATCTACAACAGTCAGTGACAATCAGTTAATGCTAAGGAGAGCTCCTCTCAGAAGCATTGATAGAGGGGACTCTTTCTGCCCTTCATGTCCCTTTCCTCATTTCTTTTTCTCATCTTGTCCTGTAAAATCTCAAATTCCAGTGAATTTCACATTTAGAAAAGGCATGATATAAGTTATTTCAAGTATTGATTTAAACCATAGAAACTTTATTCAACCTCATAAACCCTTTTCTCACGTCTTTTTATTCTTTAATGTTACTCTGTTCTGATCCAATCCAATTTATTCCTCTCCTAAAACAATTCTCTCCCTCTCTCCCCTCCCTTCCCTTTTTTTTCTTACTTCTGCTTTCTCTTTCATCTTTGAAAACCATTCACATTACAAGCTGAGGAAATAAAAACAGCAAGTGCATGATGTTTGAACACTGGTGAAGGCCTTTTTATATTTAAATTTAACAAGTCTTACAAAACATGGCTAAGGAAGAATCAAAATCATTAACCAGTCAAAACCAAACTACATGCAAGAGACAAAGTAGATAAAAGTTCTATTTTTCTCTAAGTCTGCATTCATATGAAATCTGAGTGAATATATTGATACTGTGATTTTTAAGGAATTCAGATAGTTTCTCCTCAGGGTTTCAGTGATCTGAATGTTTGGTGTAGGTGTCAAACCCAGCTGAATTGCTCCTTGAGTCGTATTTCATAACCCGATGCTCTTTTGTCCTCGTCTAATAATTTTATACCATTAGCGGGATTTCTTTTGTATCAGATGGTTGACTAAGGTCTTAAATGTTTTGTTTTAGTTTCATTTTCTTGCTATTTGTTCTTCTAAAAATCATTCTATGGAGAAACAAGAGAGCCAGCCTTGACACCTCTGCTCTTGCATTCTCAGTTCCTAACAGAGCAGTGGCCAAGCTGTGGCTTTGTAATGCTTTTTTTGAGGAAAACGCAAGCTATGTGAAGAAGAGGTATTTTGGCAATTGCTTTTACTGCCTAGAGAGCATACCTTCTTAGTGAAGGCTTGGGTAAACTCTGGGCAGGAGTTTGCAGAAGAGTTGACTTCTGAAATTGGGACTTGCTAAACATTTGTGTTAAATTTAAGAGTGCAGAATTAGTAAACTCCAGAATTAGTAATAATATTTTATTTTTATTAAATATTATTTCTGTCCCCAAACAGGATGAAAAAATTAAAGATTAAAAAATCTTTCTCTCTCTCTTTCTCTCTGATAAAATGAAGATAAGAACATATTCTCTCCAGAAGGGTCAAATTGTTCTTTCTATGAAATTTCAGCAATGGAGTTTTCACTGTGGCACCAGGGAAATATCTGGATGGCCTGACCAAAATCCTAATTTGGTCATTTCTAGCACTCAATACAGAGCTCTCTGACAGACTGTGCACCAGAATTTCTTACTCTCAGAAGCTCACTTCTTGTCCTTGAGGAATAATTGTATTTTTATACAATTATGCTGTTCTACTTTTACCTTATAAAAAAAGAGGATAAATTGTGTCTCTGTTTGAAAACTGTTTCAACTTTTGTCATCATTGAGGAAATATTAAGGCGTATCAGTTCTTCAAAGTCAGTGCTCATTTTGATGTCATGTAGGAAACATACTTGGAATTTGTCTTTTTAAGACATGGTTTGCCTTGACTCTGTGGACTTCTTTAGCATGAATAGGCCAAGGCTGTGAAGTGATTGGTAGAATCTGACTTGAAGAAAACATATCTATCTCTTGCAAACAGCCACTGGAAAATTTAAAACTATTTGCATCCATACCAGTTTTGAAATTTTCAAATCAGAATGAAACTAGAATAAGACAATTGTTTAATGGAATATACTTTTAATCTACTCAGCTTCTATTAACTATTTTGGCTGGCTGCATGACTCCCACACTAGCAAGATAGTAGGTTGATGAGACTCTTGGTAACCGTTATGTAGTTAGCTACAACCATCAGAGTTTCTGTAGTTACCTGCAGGGATCAGGACCAGACAGAAGATCAGAGTTGGAAATCCCAGGTTTTTATGATCAGTTTGAGCAGACTAGCTGGATATCTTGAGGAAAAGGTAAATGAAATAAGAGAAGATGCTTTTATTCTTTCAATTTTTAATGAGGATGTTCTTAAAATGTCCTTTTTGGAGCTCTGTTGAAGTCACCAGCCTTGCTAGAATATTCTTCCAGGTATGCATAATTCAGTGTGGTATCATTACTATTATATATGGACTTTGATGCTTCTCACTTCCAATATTACACTAGGTTTCTTTACCCAAATTTACATCATTTCTTTTCATTGTGGGCAAAAGGCGATATGTTTATGAATTTTTAATATTTCTGTCAAAATCTTACAAAAAGAAATTACTTTGAGAAGTATGGAGAAATGCTGGCAGTAGGTTGGAAAATGGATCATAATCTCAAAGTAGTAAATGCTAGCCTGGTGGCTTTCCCACAGAGAGGTAATGTGTCATGTTGAGACAAGAAAGCATTTGTAGCAAAAAGTTTATTTGCAGCTCTCCACTGGTTTCTATCTTCTACACCAACCTAATCTCCTGGGCTTTTTTGGAAGCACGTTCTTAAATAACTTTTTGGGTAGATCCACATTACCAAGAACAAGATAAAGGCCTCTTTTCTCTGGCCCTATTTTATGGTTTATTTGGGGGTTTAGGACCAACCCAGAAGAGGATGACAAAAAATATCAAGACATGGACACAGGGAAATTGGAGAAATAGAATCAAAGAACCAGAAAACAATTAGACACTGCTAATCATCTTGTAAAAATACCTCTAAAGACAAAACTTTTTCTGAAACATCTTGAATAGATGAACTTTGTGTTGAACATTGTAATTGACTCAAGCAACATACTGTGCCTTTTATAGGTAAAACATTCCTAGGTTGGGTAACCCTAATTTTCACAAAGTCTCCCTTTTTAAATTTTAACTGATCCACATCTAATACATTAGTCCTGGCTTGCTATATGTGTCGAAACTCTTGTGAGACCTGTAACACTTACCTACAAAGTGTGATGAATTTGCCAAAAGCAATTTAATAATTATGAGGAGTAATTACCATTAGTACATTAATTATTAAATTAATGGCAGCAGAAATTCTAGAAAAATTATGCTTTTCGCACACTTCCAAGATGGAATAACACCATGCTATGTGGAATACATTAACTACTCAGTGAACTTCCTGCCTGATTTTGTTTTACATAATATACCCCAGACTGACACTTCCTGAGGCACTTATATAAATAAAACAAAAGAAATGATCAGGGAATTATCTATATTCTGCATCCACCTGTTATATTCTCATATATTTTGCACACAGGAATAAAGACACAGTAACTAAAAAGGCAAACGTGGCCCCCAAAGCAGAGTACTAAGCTGTATAACAAGTTGGATCTGGATAACAAGATGGAGTGGTGGCAAAATTTGCTTTCCTGTATGGAAGTACATAGAAATGTCTGAGTGATTATTGTGAAAGAAATCTTGAGGGATAAATCAAGGTCAAGTTTAAATAAGACCTGAAATACCAGAAAACAAATTCAGATATCTTCTATGAGTGTGAAAAACAATTGATCATCTCAGATGTATCAGTGTGGATAGGCCAGCAGTTCCCAAATCTCAAAGTCTTGATTCAACAAAGATTTTCATGCCATTCATCATCCAAGACCCATGTGGGTTGGCAGGAAATCTGCTGTTCATAGCCCCTCAAAGACCTAACATGGTCTAGCATCATTACTGACATATACTTCCTGCAGTTAGTTGGAGAAAAGAATGTGGAATACGATCACTCATTCCTAGGTTTCCTCAAGAAAGTGTCAAACATGCTTTGAATCTCATTCCTATGGCCAAAGCAGGTCATATTACTGTACCAAACTTAAAAGGGGACAAGAACACACTGTGATGTATAAAAGTAGCACAGAAAAATGTCTCAACGGTCCCATAAACTTCCACAGTAGAGTACAGAAAAGAACTGATGATCAAAAGATATTGTCAGTAGAGATTCATAGTCATGATTATACATCTGTCTTCCTGAGTCATGTACCATGATTGAGTTCTAGAGGTGATGTGATTTTGAAGAGGCACAGTTTGAAATTTTGGAGGGGTTTAAGTTAGCCATTCTTTTACCCTATGTTTGCACCTTCACTGTCTATGGATTTTTTTTTTTTAGGTTCTCAGGTTTTACATGTATGAAGGAATTACTTTGAAGCACCGTGGAAGGGGTTCTCTCCTAAAGAGCTGTAGGGCTCCCTCTTTGTGGCATGTTTGCTCAGTAATTTTTTTAGTGATTAGGTTTAGAGAAAGAAACAAGGATGGGGAAATGTGTGGTGTGGATTAATTCTATACAAGGCAAAGGGCTGACAGAGAGTTAGTAAAGCACAGAGTTCAAAGTAAATTTGACGAGGCATACAGGCCTGTTGAACTTAATGGAAAACATAGCTTTGTATTTAGATTATTTTTAAACATATATTTTACATTACCAAAGGGTTGGGAATATCTAAATTAGATTCAGTGATTCTAAATCCTTCCCAGGGCTTTTAGATCATCACAAGTGAAATGAGCCAATAGAGTGATCAGTCAATCTTTAAAAGCCACACTCCCTCGCATGAATTTAGCTTAGATGCCTCACAGATTCTTGCATGAATGGGTAATCGCAAGCATCTGTAAAACAAGTCAATCAATAACTTAAAAGAAATAGCAAATATTTCCAGGTTTCCAAAAGTAACAAACACACACATATATGCACACACACACACACACACGTAGAAGGATAACTAGAATTTCTCTCCTTTACAAAAACAACCTAGTAACTGACCATCAGACAAGCCATATATTTTTATTTATTCTGACTTGGCATGCTCAAGGAAAATAAGGAAGCT
Organism: Hydrochoerus hydrochaeris; assembly: GCA_004027455.1. Lineage (NCBI taxonomy): Eukaryota > Metazoa > Chordata > Mammalia > Rodentia > Hydrochaeridae > Hydrochoerus > Hydrochoerus hydrochaeris. The sequence goes on from PVLA01000012.1 coordinate 678,014, forward strand.
AATAAAAGTGTGCACCAGTTATCATAGTAAGATCCTTTTAGTCTGATCCAGAAACTCTTAGTTAGAAACTCAGACAGTCTCTTGTGATTTGTGGAAGCTTCATTTAGGAAGCAGCCACATACTATGGACAAGAGGACCTAACTTAAGATCAAATAATTCGCATTAGTCTAGTCTAGTCTAGTCTAGTCTAGTCTGTTTTTAATTAACCATGTGACCATAGGAAAGTCATCTGACTCCTCTTACATAAGGTACTAACCTAGCTCATGCTAAATTAAGTTATTCAGTTTTCTCTTCTGTGGGCAAAAGCCTTGAATATATGGGATAGGGTGAAATTCCACAAACTCACAGAGTGGTGGAGGTAGCCAAGGGAGACAATGTGCATGAAAGCATCGAGTGACTCGTGAAGTATTTCACAAAGATAAGAAACACTATGATAACATTTTCCAAATGGCCTCAAGAAACTGATTTGGTTGTACAATAGAAACATACTACTGGGAGGCCAGGATTACCAGCGTTTCTATCACAGACTTTTCAGAATAAATACAGTGACTCAAATGTGTTTCCAGACTATGTTTCAAGGATTACTAACACTGCAGCTATTACAAAGCAGGCAGACCCACTGGCCCATGCCCTAATCCTATTACGAGGCAGAGCAGATACCACTTATTTTGCAATGTCAGCCTTCCTTTGAATGATGCTGACTGGTGGGCCTATTACAAAAGGCAGATGGAACATTTGGGAAGACATTTCATGGTGAGTCAGCAGCCGCGGCCCTGTAAATTTTAATTGTCTGTGCCTTCCTGGCTAGACAATTCTGTAGTGGCTTACTCTGTATTTCCTGAATTGAATAAAACAAAACAAAGCCTAAATTATATAAAGATACAGAAGCATAGGACATCACTGAATGCTACCCATCAATTTGAATATTATATGGCAAATAATAGGGTAATCAGGGGCTGTAATATTTGTGTATTCCTCATAAAAAAACAAAAACAAAAGCAGGTTGCAGGCTAGTTACAGAGCAATAGGAACATGTAGTGGCATCCTAAGAGGTAGGCACATTGCATAAATGTACAGTGGGTGTCTACATGAAGTCCAGAAGGAGTCTGTTGATTTTTCTTCTAGTTAAAAGTAGACTTCCTTCTATAGGCCAGTTCTGTAGCATGAGTGGGCTGGTCTCTGAGTGAGCTGGATTGGTGGCTGCAAGAACAATAAAGGTACTCTGATCAAACATTAATGTGCACATGTACCTTGTTGTTTCTTTATTAAAATGTATATTTTATTCACTTGTTCTGGGCGGAACCCTTGAGAGCAGCATCCACTCCAGATTACAAGATGGTTCTCATAGGGTTAGTCCCCATCTCCCACTTCAGAAGCCCTGATAATTCCAGTTGTGGCACAGAGGTTTGAGACCATTTTTCTGTGCCTGTATATCGGTCTCCCTGTCTCTGTCTTTCTCTATGGATGTGTGTGTGTGTATGTGTGTGTGTGTGTGTGTGTTTGTCTGTGTGTCTGTCACTGTGCTCATTTTCCTACAACTGAAAACAGACTCTTAAGTGTTCTCAAACACATAATAGTGACATCTGCCCCCCGCTGGATGCCCTGTTCTCAGAAGCAGGGTACTATCTTCTTTTCCATGGAAAAGTAGCTCTACTATTCCAGCGGCATAGGAGATTTTTAGCCTTGGAAATTGTCACTAAGTATGAAAGATCTCATCACAAGATCATCCTAATGGAGAAGAATTAAATTGCTTTTTAAGCAAGAACTGATACACTAACCTCAAAATAATGTTTATCATTGCTCGAGAGCTCAGTATATATTATAGTGCATTAATCACATCATCTTTTTCAGCTTATCTATGATTTACAAGGTGCATCCCATGTAATTATCCATATTTTCAGATGAAGAATATGATCCTAATAGCAAAGCCTAGCTCTGAACTACACTGCAAACCTCTCTGCCAGCACCCACTACCCCACCTTTTATGTTGAGTTGTTTTTCCTTTATTAATTATTTGCACAAGGAAGCATCAAGAGCTCAACATGTTCTTGGAATTAATAAAAGTAGACATATTCATTTAAGAAGTCTGTAACTGTTTACATTTATTTATAAATATAAACTACTTCATGCAGAATAAGTGTAATATAATTTTTAGCTTTTTAAAGAAGGTCTGTTTGCAGTGAGAAAAGTATTTTTTTTTTAGTTTTGTTTTAAGATGGGAAAAAAGTCATTTGCACATTGATGCTTAATTGGTGTTTGTTCAGTTATAGAAGAAAAGGAATAAAAGAGGATTGAAAACTAAGATTGTTGAGCAGAACAAGAGCTGTCTCTTGAAATCACTTGCCTTTAGAAGACAAAGCTAAGCATATTGGAAGGTTCCTAAGACTGTGCCTCAGCTCATCGTAAGTAGCTGGGAACCGCTGAAACCTGCTGTTCGGTTTGTGCTTGTTCTCCTTTTGAGCAGAGTTTCTGCGCACATAAGTTCTTTTCTCTGTTTGAAGGTTTATGATCAGCAGCAGCAAATTGAAGGATATGAGAAATAGAGCAGAAATTCAACCCATTTCATTGTGTATTTCCCAAATTTTCTTATCTTGATTCTAGCACAGAAACATTCCTAAGTAGGAAAACTATTATCTTCTCCAAGAGGCCATGGAAATTTCTTTAGGATATACCACTTTAGAGTCAGCACTTCCCCCTGCTTAGCTCCTGTTTCGAAACCTGGTTTCCTAATGGAGGAGTCCTGTGACTTCAGGACCTCACAATACAGGCCACTTTTAAATTTTTCTTTCCTAGAATTGTGGAAACAAAAATTGGAAGAGAGTAGACTGCAAAAGCAACTTCATTTCCTGCTTCCATGGAAGGGTGTTCTGGATGCCAAGGAGAGGAGAGACCAGCAGAGAGCTAGGCAGGTCTTCAGGGCTGTAGTGTCCTGTGCTCCAGGTCACTGTCCATTCCAAACCCCAGCAGTCCCCTCTGCATATACTGAGATTCTTTGGGCAGCATGCTAAACTTGGCCACTTGTAGGCTGTGTCTTCCTTGGCATAACCAAGGCACAAATTAAGGATTTGATTTATTGCAACAGAAGAAAAAACAAAATGGAAAATAAAGAAGAGGAGAGGTGTGGTGGAAAATTCTCTAGGTAGGAGCTGTGACCCGCAGTTCCTGACTTTGTCTTGTAGTAAACACATGTCTTGGTCTCTGTTACTTCTCTATTCTGAGTGTTATCAGCAGCTAACTACCCTGTTCTTTTTCTTCTCCAGACCTCGTATTAGGAAAGACCTAACCACTGTTCTGTCTAAAGTCTCCATCTTGTTACCCAGAAGCTGCATACTTCACCAGATGAGTGGTTATGTTCATTAAGAAACATGGATATCCGGTTCTGTCCAAACTTGAGAGTTTTCATTCCACAGCTCCTTTTTTGTCCAAGAACAATATTCTCAGTGCTTCTTTTCTATGACCTAATCAAAGTGTACAAAATTTGGTGGGTTACAAAACATCACTGATCTACAAAGACATGAAGTTCAGGGTGTCCTGGAGAGGTTTGTCAAACTGTAACTTACAGGTTAAAGCACAGACAGAATGGTAACCATGGTGAAGAAGGACAGGAAGCTCACTGGGAGAGTGTTGGTACATTCTGAGTGTGATAAGCACAAGTAACATGTCGATGTGTGTTCGCATGTGCTCAGTAAGTGCTGATCCGAGAGAGCTATAACGTAGATAACTAAATAATGAACAGATCACCTTCCTGTTACAGTAGTCACCCTCAAAAAGAGTGATACAAAGTCATCACAGGGGTTTCTTGGACTGAACTTCTCTGGGAAGCACTGCCTTTTGGTACCTTTGAAATGACTGAAAAATTACTTGAGGTGGATTTGTTTTTATATCCAGTGCAGAGCACTTGTGGGGTACATGATAAGGGGCCCACAAGCTTTTCTACAATTTGAGTAAGTTATGTTTTAAATTTTTGAGCTTTAAACTATTTAATGTACATGTGCATGTGAGTGTTATCACAAAACTGCTATACACCAACTTAATATGAGACCAGGCTTCCTTACTGTCAGAGACATGCAGAGATGGAAATGACAGCATCTTGAGATTGAACATGTTCACATGTGTAAGTTGGGTAATTCCTTGACATGAATACAGTAGAGGTGTTCCAAACTTCAGATAATAAATTGGCCCTGTAAGGACTTTTCCAAGGCCAAGAATCTTCCACTTGTAACTGTCTTCTTAAGGTGTTCTTCCTCAACTTCTTTACACTGGATTCTCAGGAGAACAGGAATAGAATGTCAAACATGGGAGGGCAAATTATCTGTATTTTTTTTTAAACTGAAGCTACGTACTCTGTTTTAAATGTTCAACTATCTCATATCCTCACAGAGGCCTGGAATTGTATTAGCATGTGAGTGGCAAAGAGGTGTAATCTCATCTGAGCTTCACCACCAGTTCCAAGTAGCTCCAGAGATTTGATTAAACATACTTACAACAATTACACTCAAAGCTGTTGGAATTCCAGCAGTTTCTTGAAGGATTCAGCATCTAATGAAGTAAAATAAATTTCAAGGCTCTTGGTCAGTGAATAAGCACTTTTGAAGCTTAAAACTACAATTTATCAGTAAGACTCATTACTTCTACACTTGTTTTTTAGCTTTCTTTGAAGGTTTAAGGGCCATTGTCCACCCACACATCAGATTTAGTCAGAGGCTATTATAAAAAGAAATAATTATTTTCCCAAGGTCTGAAAGACCATATTCAGTTTTGGAAAATGAGTGCATATAATGATTTGTGCCTGACTCTTATCAGTCAAATTACTAAGATGTATGGGGCAGAGGGAGATTACAAATAGTTGAAAAATTCTGGATTCTGGACATAGCTCTATGGGTTGGGGACAGAGTTAGCACACTGGTGTAAACCAGGCTTAAACTGGGTACCTAGGCTAGAGCTGGGTCAGATTATAGAGACCAGGGTAGATTTGGGGGAGGGGGACAGGAGGATATTCCGGATATCTGAAGCACTTCAAAAGGATACTACGTCATTAGAGCAATGTGAACCTTCCTAGCTTGTCTTATCCCAGCTGTTTGGTGATGGGGTAAGAACAGCCCAGGAGACAAAGATATCAGGAGCAGCAATCAAAATTGTTTGAGATCTATCTGTATTTGAAGACCTTCCTGGATAGACAATGTAAAATACTGGGCTTAAGGAGCAGGAACAGTTAGGTGGCTTTAAAAAGAAAGACAGGGAAATAATCTAATCAACTTATGGAAAATCTCTAAAGTGGGATATGTGGCCATTTAAATTATTGAATTGCTTTGGGGTTTTTTTGTTTGTTGTTTGTTGTTGTTGTTACGATTAAAGAAACAACCCAATATTTATCTCAGATTTCTCTTTTTATTAGCCAAGACATTCCTTGTACTTGGAAAATGTGTCTGATTCTGTTTTTTGAGTCTCTAGTAACCTCCAGCAATTTTTGTTAATAGTGTGTGTGTGTGTGTGTGTGTGTGTGTGTGTGTGTGTGTAACTTATGACTTACCCGGCTTTTCAGTTTTCCCATCTGTTGCTTGGAGTCACCTTTAGTGTGGGCTCAACTATCCTCACTCCCTGGGGTTTCTGGCCACTGAAGACTGGTAGGCCAGGATCTCTTAGAATCAGCCAGTTCCACAGTTCAAATGTGCACAGGTGTAAATAAATACATGATAAATATTTGTTGGGGGAATTAACTTGAATTCCTCCTCAGCAGAAGTAAAAGAGATTGCTTCCTCTGTGGTGTGTAGCAAAGCAAGGCCCTGTTCCTAAATCCAGAAGAAGAAAAGACATGCACACTGCCCTGAAAATTTCTCAGGCTGATTTCAGTGCATAGTTTAGGATTCCAGATAATTTTTTATATATATACAAATTTAAGGTAACAAACTTGCAAGAAACACTGACAATTGTTGGTCAGTATTATGATAAAATAATTAGTAAGAGCTTTGCTTTATGTCGACATTTATTTTTTTAACCTAGAGTACTGCCCATCTCATTCCACTAACCTTCCCAGGAAGACAAGATCATTGCCATGGCTACAAATTGTTTAATCAATAGTCTAGGAAACAATAGCAGCCAATCCTTAGTGACCTAGATGTCATCAAGGTCTCTAATTGAGGATATTGTATCTTCTGTAGTTCTTGTTTCAGGATAGCTTCTATCCCATGCAGATTCTCTTGGAGGTGACAAGGTTAATTTAGATATTTTAAAGGATGAGCATTAAGTTTAGATAGCTTATTTTTAATTTAACTCTTCATTGAATTATATATATCTAAGTTTGTACACACTGATTTAAAATAACATTAAAACAAAAATATCTTTATTTGAATGTTTGATATTCATATTGTATATTTTCAATATACAATATATTCAAATATTATATATTCAATATACAAGAATTTTCAATATCCCCCATCTCTCTCTTTTTTCTTTCTTTCTTTCTTTCTTTCTTTCTTTCTTTCTTTCTTTCTTTCTTTCTTCTTTCTTTCTCTACCTCCCTCCCTGTCTTTTATAAAAAATCAGTATATATTTGCAGTACATAATGATTACATTTATCATGGGGCGTGAGTTCCTGCATATAACGAGTCTGAAATCTTTTTTTTTAATTTCCTTCCCCTCTTCATCCTGCAACCTTTCTTCTCTCCCAATTTACAAAAGCTCTATTTCCTATTGCATAGCCCAGGCTGGCCTCAAACTCACTACATAGCTCAGGCTGCCCTCAAACTCACAATCTCCCAAGTACCAGGATTACAGGCGGTGTGCTACCACACCTAGCAACATATTATTCTAAAATAGATTTTACAATACTCATAGTGGTCAGAAGCAAATTTACTCAGAACAAGTTTTGACAAATTAAGTGCTTTTCTCTATTTTACCAATTTTGCTACTTACAGCCAATTTGGACCCCAGAAAATCCTAATGAGCTCTTGAGATGCAGTATGAAAATCAAGGTGTGCAAAATAAGGAAGAAAGTATTGATTCTTCCTACTTACAGCAAATCCCACATGTTGTGTTAATGTGTGAGTGTGATTATTAAAGGAGAAGATTGATAAATTACAGTCAGTAGAAGAGCATGAGCAGAGATACAAAGTAGGCAACCTCATCTCTTGTGAGGAGCAGTGGAATCAATTCAAACCATTCTTAGAATATTGAGTGTATTCAAGACTGTTGTTAATATCACTGGGCATTGAAGAGCTTGGCGTGTGGGCAAGAAATTGCATAGTTTTTATGATCTCACAGGGCAGGAAAAAATTCTAGTATTGTGAATAGGAATCAAAGTGCTGATTTCAGGTCAGTTTAAAGACATTTTATCAGAGTGATTCAGACTTCAAATATTTGGTACCTTGTTTCCGTAACAGTTGACAATCTTGCCATATATTCACTTTCTTTTTAAAAAACCCTATCTCCAGCTATAGTCTTGGGATCGCCTGCCACAGAAACATGGCAGAAGCGCAGCGTGATGAGCCTAGACCTACTGAATCAGCTTTTGGATGGTGGGGCCCTTAAACCTTTTGAACAGGTTTACACTAAAATTTGTTGCCACTCTAGGTAACACATCCTGAGTTCTAACAAGATCTTTCTTCAAATATGTATTGAGTTCCTTGTTTCAGAATCCATCTGTTAGGTTGTCAGAATGTGAGTTCCATACCACTGGCCTCCACGCCCGTAATTCTCTCACCTCATCTTCTCTTTCCCACATTATGGTGTTTTCTGCAGTCACTATCCTGACTGGCCCTCAGGTCTCAGTATCTTGGCAGGGATTCTCCTAGCATTTTCAGTCTATTACAATATGTGAATTCTTACACACCCTAAAATCCTTCTCATCCATGTCTCTGGAGCTCGACTACTGCATCTGTCTGTTTCACTTTCACTTGGGACCTGTGGGCCATTTCCTCCAACAGGGACTTAGGCTCTCAGGTGCACCTAGTAGGATGCCCAGCCAAAGGTTTTCCCCTTGGTGCATTAAAGGGAATTTTAGGTCATTTAGGTCGGTTTACTATCTGAGGCTTGAGCCTTTTATAACAAGTGCTTAACCCAAGTCCAATGTTGCCATCACCATTGATGGAAACCCAATATTTTTCATTCTTTTGATAGAAAGTTATCTATGTTTCACTTGTCAGTCCACATTTTCCCTTGACTTTTCATATACCAAACCTGCTATACAAACAGTACTTGCCTTTAATTCTCATTAAACCTGTTTTCCTCATATGTTTAAGGGTAGCAAATCGTGCTGTAGCAAATCTGATTAGAGAGTAACATTTAATAGTAAATAAAGTATCTGTGATTTTTCCTTTAAGAGTTTTCCAGGGAGTGTCTCTGAAGCTGACTGTTAATGGCTGTTATAACATGCACCCTGAGCATATTAACTACCACAGCAAAAACGATTTGAAAATGTTCAATTTTATGCATTTCCTTTGTGCAGTCCATTCACAGTGAACTTTCTAAAGTGCTTTGTTATATCCAGCTGACAGCTCCCACTGTCAAAATAAATTCTGTAAGATCCAAATTGATAACACTGAAACAGTTGACACTGTACATTACAATTTTAGTCTGCCAAACCATCTCATCCTGACTCATAAAATTAAAAAAATAAGTATCAAACCTATGGCAATTTTCACTTGAATCGATCCTTTCTTTTTAAATATTATTTTCTTCTTTTTTTTCAGAAACTCTGAATATATTTGTTTCACAGTGCCAGTGTAAGATAGTCTAACCCCAGTTTTGCTCCTAACAGCAAAAGGAAATAGCATTAAAGCACAAAGGAGTCAGACAGTGATTCAGGTACCATCCTTGACATGTTACCAGCAGGATGCTCACTCGGCATCTGTCATGTGCAGTAGAGGCTGTTTGTAGCAAGGTGTCTGTGTCACCACACTGGTCCCTCTGTGACCAATGGCGTATTAAGAGACAGCTGAGTGGATTCAGAGCACACTAGAGGGTGGAACCCACTTTGTTTTTAAAGAGTTTCAAGAGTGTAGATTCGAGGCTTCCATGCTGTAGGCGTGGGAAAGTGCTTGTTCATTGCTGCAATACCAGGAGGGACTGTTTCCCTACCTTTCCAGCGATGGCTGAACTTTCCCAACTAGGGCAGCCGTCCCTCACAGGTCCTTACAGGGCATGTCATGTGCTGCACATTATTACTCATGCATTTTAATTACAAAGCTTTTTGTGGCTATCTGATTCATTTCCTCCCTCTCCGATACACTCACTAAGCAAGGGTACTCCTGTGTGGCTTTGTTCCCTCTTGCATTGTGGTGTCTCTGACAGTGCCTACTGCCTGATATGGGGTTGGCAGTCAGGGAATAATTTTTTAGAATCAATGGAGGCACCTGCTCAATATGACGGTTGACGTTTTCTTCACAGTCTTTTCTCTTTCCCTCTTGCCAGGGCCATTGTCTTGCCTACCTAGGCATGCATTTTGATTATTTTTGATAATAGCCATCTGAATGCCATATGTCTATACATCCCTTTACAACTGTTCTTCCCCATATCCTGCTCCCAAGCTCACCATCACCAAACTGCTGAGATCAAGTCTCTCGCCAGAGAAGTCTGGGTGTTCACCCTATGGGCCCAAGCCTGCTCCACTGTCTTAGACATCCAGCATCCATTCAGTAAAGAAATATGAAGAGCAACTACCAGGCATCAGGGCTAAATGGGATTCAGTCCCATCCATAGACAATTGCAGCCCAGGGAATGGGGATTCAGGCATTAAAACGTCGTCATGGTATATGCAACACAACACAAATTCTCATATAGGCCTATGGCAGTGCTATGGAAGCCCACGAGTGAGAGGTGAGCGGGCTGTCTGCTATGTTTGGGGTTGTGTCCCTGTTGCAACGTCTTTGCTTTGAAATAGATCCGCAGGCCTGAATTTGCTCTCTTTGATTCTTAGTATCTCCTTATCAGTGAACCCCAGCTGCCTTAAAAACACAATGCAGAAAGCATGGCTTAAATAACAGAAATTTGCTTTCTCATGGTTCAAGGGGCTGTAAAGTACAAAAACTTTTGTATGTTCAAAACATTTGGTCCCTGGTGGGAACTGCCTGATTGGCTTACAAATACCCAAATACCCATTGCCTTCCTTTGTCCTCAGATGATCTTTCAGGTTTGTGAGATCCAGAAGAGAGAGAGAGAGAGAGAGAGAGAGAGAGAGAGAGAGAGAGAGAGAGAAAGCACATCTTGGTTTCTCTGTCTCTTCTTAGTATTCTTGTGACTTCATTTATGCTTATTATCTCCATATCAAGTCTATCTCTGAATATAGTCACATTAAGAATTATGGCTTCAATATATGAATTTTATATAAACAGTTTAGTCTACAGCAATTTAGATGAGTGGCATCTGCCATTCACATCTGATCTGATTTCCTACAAGTGTGAATCCATATACAGCCACTGCAGCAGTCCTGTGTTTATGTGTTACTACTGCCAATTTGCATGTGGTTTTATTTTCATAATGGATGCACACACCTGAATGCAGTTTACTCATAGTCTCAATGCTAGCTTGGGTACCGATCAACTTATTTAACCTTTCTCAGTCTCATTTTTCTTACAGAGGTACTAGAAAAATAGAACACAATAACATATGTATATCCCTTGAGCCTGTCCAAACATATATTGGGCTCTGGTCTAAAGTTGGGTCTTCACTCAGATACTACCATCATTACTTTTATTTATACTTTTGGAGGATGAGAATTATGTCTTTTCTATCTTAACCTCCCCAATAAAGACTTTTCTCAAAGGGCAGAGATAGAATGCTCTGTTTGTAGCAAAGTAGGATACAAGAAGAGAGAGACCAAGCCAAAAAATAAAAGTGAATGGCCTGCAGTCAATCCCTTATCATCTAGAAAATTCTGTGAGAGTCTTTACTTGATATGGGCACCCAGTATCACTAGACATACTTCTACCTGAGAATAAACCATTCCCACTGGCAGAATACAAATTTGTTTGTTGTAACACTAGTCATTCATGAGAAATATTTTTGCTTTGTTCTCCACCATTTACCTTGAGTTGGAAAGATGCAAAACGTATTAGCCTGGAGAAGAAGAGTTGGGGGAATTGTTTATATGGATATTTTTGAGGTGTGTTGGTATGCAATTGAAAAAAGAAGCACATTGAAAAGTTAATTCAGAAGGCATAATTCTGAGAGTAAGGCAACTTGTTTGTCACTGAGGAGGAATGAATAGCTAAGTGATTTCTTTACGCATTCCAAAGTGTTTTTAAATCCTTGGATAGCTATAGCCAATTTTTAAACATGTTTCCTCATTAATTTTCAATTTGTAAATGTACATTGTAAGACAGTGCTTTAATCATCAGGAAAGGCTGCTTCACAGATGGCTCCTATGTGACCTAAGATATCAGTGATTAGAATGAGTCAGAATGGATAATGGTAAACTTGCCTGGAGATTTGCTGATTTTCAACAGATTTGCTGCAATTCTGGAGAGTTAGGTGCTTCTTAAAAATAAAGGGGGGACTTCCAGGAAAATGGCGGAGTGGTGAACAGCAGAGGATGAACCTCTCCAAATTTTGGTGTCCGGACCCTAAAATATAGCAACATGAGGAAGAGAAGGAGGAGAGTGGTATCATGGACACAGGAAGGATCTGAACTGAGACTTGAAGCCCATAGGGAGAGAGAATTCAGGAATCCAGCAAAAATAAGAAAGGCAGGGGTAGTGGACCTGCTGGACGGGGAGAAACAGTGAGGAAGCCATGCTCCTGTGCCCTGAGGGAGGTTTTGCCAGCTGCAGGGAAGAAGCCACAAGGAAACAACATGGCCCTCACCCCTCATGTGCTGGGTGGAAGCCATGCTGACCACTGAGGAGAAATGGCAAAGAAGGAATGTGCACCCCTCCTCAGCCCGTGCATCGGTGGAGGCCCTAGCAGCCAGGGAGAAATGGTAAGGAAGCCGTGCAGCCTCCCTGTGTGCCAGCAGAGACCCTGTTAGCCTGGGAGAAGCAGCAAGGAAGCCGACTCCGCCACCTGCCCCTGGCGTGACACAGGCTGAGATGCTAATAACAAGCAGGGAAGCAACCTGACATTTATGTTGTTTGATTCGCTTTGCAGGCCTGGAGCTGGTGATCTGGGTAACTGTTTAGAGCATAATAATATGCGAGGTAGTAACAATTGTGGATTTCCTTCTGTCCTTTCACAGTTTTGTTTAGTTTCGTTTTACTCTTCTGTTTTACCCCCTTTAAAAATAAAGAAATAAATAAAGACCGATAGATAAATAAATAAATAAATAAGTAAATAAAAGGAAGACAATTGCAATGGGACATCAGAGCCAGGTGTGGCCTAAGTGAAATAATTTCAGTCAGTTCTGTGCTGTGTTCCATGGACTGCTTTCCACTGAAAACACACCAACAGAATTATGGATCATTTTGAAGCAAGCATGCAAATGGAGGCTCGCGTCATCAGCTTTCCAGGCCTACATGTGGCAGGCCATTTCATGCCTCTGTTATAATACATGCTGAAATCTCCAATAAAATAGGAATAGTCTAAACCAAAATGTTCCTGTGAATTATATCTGCAAATGTTCTTTGGCAGCAGGAGTTAAGCACTCACAGGACAAGGGTTTTAGCAAGGTATATAAATTTTAGCTAGCACTGTTAAAAATTGAACTTGAAGTGCATCTAGCAAGCTGGAATTATAGTTGAAAAATACAATTACTAGAGCCTTATTTCTACTTTTCTGTGTTATAATCATTTGTGCATTTTTACCTCAAGTCTGACTATACAGAGGGCATGGAAAAGTAGAGAATTTTAGGAGTTTAAGCCGCATCTGTTCTTACTTTCTCTATGGCCTTGAAACAGTAGGTTGGTCTTTCTGATGTTTGTTTTTGCAAAATAGGGGATAACCGTATCTGTCAAGGAGTTAGGCTACACACCCTAGGGCATGCTCCAAAATTGTGGCTCTTTCTTGTCTCCTCCTACCCTCTTTCTTTGTAAGAGCAGATTCTCCAATGTTTTTCCAAGAACCAACTTTAGTTCCTATTTTATCACTTTAATATTTCTTAGGAAAGTCTGAAACCTTCCTTTGGCTAGCAGGTACATGCCACTGCAGGTTGCTAATGACACTAAGGATCTCAACAGAGCTGCAAGAGGGGAGCCACGGGCAAAAGGAGGACAGGGTATCCACTTTCAGAGTGTCCAAGGCACCCTGGTAGGAATCTAAAGTTTGTCCTGTGGTGTTCTGATAGAGAAAAGTCACTTCCCATCTTGAATTTGAGTCTGCAGGTGTGGTAGCTGTGCTGACCATATACAGGAGCAGCCTGTGGGACTGACTCCTCTTCAGCTAACCCCAGGATCATTACCATATACCTTCTCTGATCATATAGCACTCTCTGGCTGTTACCCAATGCCTGGCTTGTACCCTGAGCAAATCCTGTTGGAGACAAGAAAAGGAACATTCAGTAAGATTTCTGTGACTTGATTAAACATGTTACTTCTGCTAGAGACTTTCCCCTTTCGTGAGGACTAAGCAGAGTGGGAGATCAAAGCAAAGAAGTATCTACTTATGGAATACCCAACATTAGGACCTCAGAGACAAAGAGCAGTTGAGTAGCTGTGGGTCCTGGACAACTGACCAAGGTAGGGTGCCTATGTGCAAGAGAATGAAATATGTTTTTTATGCAGTAGATATCTAAGTGCATTCTACTATTTAAACATCAGAACCCAGATTAACCGAAGCACCCAACAGAATCGCCTCTCTGCCCGCTACCCAGAGAACTTGGTAAACTGTCTCAGGGGAAGTCCATCCCAGCACTAAGGAGAGCAAAGGGCTGTGCTGCGCCTTCCTCTTTTGCAGCCCTGGAAGTTGCCACTGCTCCATCACGGTTGACTTTCCTTGTAAGACTCGACAGGCTCCTTCTCAACTTTATATCATAGGCAGCTGTTATTGTTCCAATAGATTTTACCAGAATAATTAAATCTATTTGCCTGCCCCAACCTATGATTTCCAGATCCTAAATACAGTACTTTGAAGAAGCAATGTTGTCCCCCACTTTACGGATGAGAAAATGTGCTTTAATGAAGTCATGTTGCTTTCTCAGATTTGTCTAAATCATGTGCTACAGAAGAGCAACAGGATGGTGCCTGATCCCTTAAAATTCAATGCTCTTTTACTATTTCCAACTCTCTCTCTGAAATCACAGGCTTCATCTATGTAAGTAGATGTTAATGGTTCTGCTCTCCAAGATGTAGTAAAGGATTTAAACCATTTATTAAGGACCAAGGTTGTAGCTCAGCCGCAAGCTTGAGGTCATGAGTTCAACCCTCAGTACCCAAACAAACAAATAAAGTATGGGTTAGTACGTGACCCCATGAAACATAGGAGTTATCTGAACCATCTCATCAAATCTGTCCCTTTGAGAGGCTGCCTTCAGCCTACTGGTACTCTGGTCCATGAAACAAATGGAGAAGTTTCAGTAGTGATAAGAGTCCTAGTGAGACCCATTTTTGCATCATTCTGTGAACAAGAAATTTAATATTCTCTTCCATGTTGAAAACGATTCATGATCAGTCTTACTGCCTCCCCGGACTCTCTGTGTCATGCACAGTTTTGGGTTCCCAGGTCATCCCTGCATGGTCCATGGAGTTATGGATCCCAAACACCTACTGTTCAAATTCCAGGAAGTAGCCAGTTGAGACATCATGTTCTCTAATTCTCTAAAACCTTCTGTTTGACCCAGAAACTCACATTCCAGTCTGAATGTCAAGTTCATCTGTGTGCGTCTGTTCATGCAAATAGATCAACATGAGCTCCTCCAAGGACTGGTTGGTACCCAAAGCCTGGCTGACTTCCCAGGGCTCTCCTGGCCATGTTTCTATGGTGCTATCTGAATGCTTTCTTTACTTACCTCACCGGAATGGGGTTTTCAGAGTTCTGAAAATCTCACTCAGCTGTGTTTATCTATGTGACTGTCACTGATTTCTATATTCCATATTAACCTTTTCTATTTTCTAGCTTAATCTAGAGTGCATTTTCTTAGGGAATGCTTGTTATGGGTGTGTATGTGTGTAAGCACTGTACTACTCTAGGGATGAAATTCAAGCTCATAATTATAGATTTATGTGGTTATTGCTGTATTGTTCAAGCATATAACAGTTTTACAAGGGAAGAATAATTGTTCTTGATACTTAAATTTTTTATTTAATTCAAATTTTGGTATGTATAATAAAGTGTTATTAGAACACGGTTACCCTCATTCAGTAGAAGTGTTGAGTAGTATTTACTGTTTGATTCTATAAAAATATATATCTCTTGTCCCTGTAGTGGACTGTGATGAGGATAGTCAGGAAAAAGGTCATAAAGATTTTCATCACCTTCATCTTTATCATCCTGATTTTTATCTTATAGCTAAGTTTTGAGTCCTTTAGTATTTAATTTGTAGTTGTCACATCTGGACTGGATAAACTTTTCAGGCTTTATTTGATCGTGTGATTTTTGATGATATAGAGTCAAGTTTCACCTTGTCAGAAATTCTTATATTTGTTCCTTTATCCACAGCAAAATTTTAGCTTTCCCTGTTTCTCTGTGCCACCCACCAGTGTTTATGCACACCTCACTCTATTGTCAGAGGGTGCCTGCCAACAAATTGTATTAGTCTAAGAAAACATAATTATGAAGGTAAAACTGATACAGAATAAGGTCATTTGCTGAGCCAAATAGAAATTATATTTGGATCACCTATTGTTTGGGATTTTCTGCCTCAGTGCTCCTCCCATTAGAGAGCTAATCAGGAACTGGCTGTGCAGGGGACTGGAGCCTGTCTAACAAGTGAGTTTATAAAGGCCTCCTGGTGAAATGACTAGCTGAGTGCCATCTATCAGAGGCTGTCCCATGCAGCTGCCATCCCCCCAGGATTGGGGTATGTTTAACACAGATGTAGCCGCCTCTTCAGGCAGATTTCCCAGAACAAGAGCCAAGCCACAATTTATCCAAGAGAAGTCATGATAAAAATCAGAGAGAATAACATTTCAGGAGGCATATGAATTGCCTGTGAAAATCTGGAGACATAACTCAATCTTGTGCGGGATCAAGATTCCGATGTCATCAAAGATGAGATCCTCCTATAGGAATAGCTGAATGCTACCTTTTAATGACTGATAACCAGTGACAGTCAAAGCTATTATAAATGTGTTAATCCAGTAATAATGGCATTCATTGGAACAGAGCAGTGTGTGGACATGCAAGAGTTATTTTCATTCAGGAAATAGTCCTTGGTGTACATACAGATTTATATATCCATTTCTATAATTGCAGATTCCCTAGGATTGTTGTGGCCCACATAATGGGAAGTTTTCTTCTGTATCAGGAGTCAACAACTGCACCTGGTGGGCCAAATATGGCCCATGGCCTGTTTTGGTAAATAAAGTTTTATTGGCACGCAGCCACAATCATTTGTTTACTTATTGTCTATAGTTGGTCTTGCACTATAATGTCAGAGTTGAGTGGTTATAACAGAAGCCATCTGGCAAATAAGCCAAAAACATTTACTATCTAGCTCTTGACAGAAAAAAAAAAAAAAAAAAAAAAACTGACCCTGCATTTGCTTATTGCTTTCTCATGGACAAGGAAGGTTTTCTGAGATATTTAAAGCAGAGTATTATACTTACTTCAATGTTACCCAAAAATATGACATATCTGTCCAGGAAATTCTGGAATATTAATTCTGAATATTTGGTAGACTTCTGGAATAACAGAATGAGAAAACACTTTGATACTTATAGAGGTAAGTCTTTAGCTTCTAATGCAATCTGTATTTTTCAATCTCTTTGAAGGAATTATTTTTTCAGTGTGAACTCTTCAAGTGTGTATGGAAGCTTGGCTATCTCTATCATTAGACATTTTTGAGTGCTCCCTTTCTGATAGGCACTAGGAACAGAACCAAGAGCTTAATAATTTGAACACAGTGACCCTCCTCTAGATAACCTAAATTGTTATCCTGTCCCCTGGGTATAACTGTCTGTTCTTTTTCAGAGCTGAAGGGAAAAAAAAATGGAAAAACATTTGGAATCTTGCATTGCTTGAGAACTGCATCAAATAACCTTTTTAATGCAAGAGGAATTAAATTGAGGAAGGGGAAAGAGGTGGTAAATTTAGGATATCAAAAACAGAGGTTTATCCAAATGTATTAAAAATTCCACTTGAGACACATTCTATAGTAATGCAAGAAGTCATTTTGAAACCATGAGAAAACAATATCAAATACAAATTTTATTAGATTTTTTTGGTACATAGTGACTTTTCTTCATCTAGTCTAGACTTCTTACCCAGAACCTGTGTCCCAGCCCATGACCTTAACCATTGGCCATTTTCTAATCTATCTTTTCAACTGATGGCTAAGAGTTAGGCAGGACAAAGCATTCCGTGGGGACTTAAACGTGAGGTACAGGAAGATACTCTTACATACAGCTTGACTTTTGTCTCATGGTTACATAAGAAGTAGTATTTCAGGGTCGAATATGTAGCTCAGTGGCAAATTGGTTGCAGAGTATGCCTGAGACTTTAGGTTCAATCCCCAAATATAGAGAGGGGCAGTAGTGTGAATTCATATCTTCATTTCACTAAGAGAAGCTTAGCTGGGTAAATGCGTGACTCCATTTTGTGGTTGACCCCATTTGCTTATGACAGCTGACAGATCTCATAATGCTGGCAGATTTGGAAGTAGTGTTCATAAGTCAAGAAATGATTTGTGAAAATCAAGCTAAAGAGTGGCTAATGAAGTGAGATCAGTATTCGAGACAGTACTGAACATCAGGAGGCCACGGTACTTGCACACATGATTATTACTAAGAACTAAGGCTGGACTCAGAATTCACACTTTGTGAGCTACCAAGTGCAATATTCTATTTCCATGGTGGGTTTTCTTTGCCATGTGGCCCACCCCTTATTAACCTAAGGATCACTTATTTATTCACTTATTCACTCCAAAAATGATTACCTGTATTTCAGGGTGAGATTTTATGTGCTGGAAAAGGCTATTTTAGCAGGCATGTTGTGTATTTAAGGTAATTACTTGAGAGGGTATAATCTAGCCATGGAAGAAATTATTTACCAGACACTTGAAGAACTAGAAGTAGACAATGCACTCCATCTTCTGAAGATTGAACTCTCAAAGAACTAAGAATGTACAAGACTTTTACAACCATTGTCTTCAATTCCTAGAGTCTAAAAGAGAAATTATCCAAATTAATTGAACCGGTGAAAGTAAGATAACAACCTTTAAGAGCATGATGACTCTCTGACCCTGTCTCTGTTTGTCTGTCTCTTTTTCTCTCTCTCAAAGACACACACACTCTCTCTCTCTCTCTGTTTCTGAGAGACACAGAGACAGAGACAACTGTCTCATGAATAATATGGGCTACACCAAACATTTGGAATGGATGAGAAACATATCTATGCTTTACTGGACTGTGTGTCCTGGGAAGGAGATATTCTAAAAGAGAAGACAGTGAGTGAAGAGTACACACAAAGTTCAAGGTTTTGAAAATGCAGAAAAAGATCAGAGAGCAACCCCTGAGATCCTTCCATGGCCATGCTAGAACCCGGCAGGCTGCACAAAGAAGCCAGTTGCCTGCCCTCTAGGTGAGCACCTTCCTCAGGCGTCAGCCAGGAGCAGGCCCAGTAGTATTTCCTGTGAGCCTACTGCACAGGCTTGAAATCCAATACCTACACCCCCTTTAGCAACTGGGGACAGAGGTCTGAGCATCTCTTGGCAGGATGATTGTATGCAATAAAGCATTTGGGGGGGCTTCTCTATTTCCTCTTTGAGAGCAAGTGTTGTTTTCAATATTGATTCATTATGATTAATTGCTTTACTCTTTTCATTATTCTCCTTTGATTTTATAATGTTCTGTCTTTGATTTGATTTTGCTATACCTAATTGACTAGAAAACTACTGTGAAGATAATGAGATATACTATTGTACCTATTACTCTTATCCCAGTA
This sequence comes from Hydrochoerus hydrochaeris, assembly GCA_004027455.1. Classification (NCBI taxonomy): domain Eukaryota; kingdom Metazoa; phylum Chordata; class Mammalia; order Rodentia; family Hydrochaeridae; genus Hydrochoerus; species Hydrochoerus hydrochaeris. Next base: position 696,980 of record PVLA01000012.1, read on the forward strand.
ACCTGCTGTGAAGTTCTGTACCGATACCACTGCACTGTCTTGATTGGCTTTGTTCTGTCTTGTTCTGTTGTATTTCTACTACCTTCCAAATAAAATTTAAAAAATTAAAAAAAAAGAAAGAGCCAATGATTTCCTTAACTCTATAAAAAAGAAAAAGAAAAAGAAAATACAGAGAAAGTTCTATGTCATTGGGGGAAATAAAAGAAGTGACATAGAGAGAGTTATAGAACCTGGAGACTAGGGTTTAGATTTTCCCTCCATTACCTCATTGCTACAGGACTTTAGAAGAAGTAATTTACTTCTTGCCTCTATTTTTCTATCCATAGGGATTTGAAAGTAGTGGGTAAAACATATTAAGGGACTAATATGTGTTTATAGTGATGATAACTGGGAAAATGTAAAGATTATCCTGTGATGTAGAACAGTTGAGTAAGCTTTTTCTCTGTATAGAGTCAGATAGAAAATATTTATACACTGCGAGCTACCTCGTTGATACTATGAAACACTGCCTATATAGCAAAAAACAGAAACGAAAATGAAAACAAAAAACTCCTGAAATACATAAACAGATAGATGTGATTGTGTTTCAGTAAAATCTTATATAAAAAAGTAGGTCATGGGTTGTTTTTGCCCATGAACCATAGTTTATTGATCATTGTTTGTAGACTATAGACCCTTTTCTGGATGTTTATGTATATTGTAAGTTATATAAGTGATTCATTGTAACTCCTACAATTATATCCTTTAAATGGCTAAGAAAAAAGAGGACATATCTGGATTTTAGAATTTAGAAGTATAGCTATCTGAACATGGTGAAGAAGTGACCAAAATATGTGGTTTTCTGTTTGTTAGCTTTGCAGAATTGAGATGAATCTACAGGCTGCTGAAATAGTGTAGAGATTATGAGAACTTGGAATGAGATAGAGTGTTGGAAATAGAGATCTCAGTTGGGAGACAGTGTGCTTAGATATTTTAGGATGACTGGCAGGCATCTATCTACCTGGGTGATTGAGAGTGTAACTGCGGGAGGGGTAGGCTCAGGGAAGATGCTGCATTCATTTAAGGACGGGGTGAGCTTGGTGCACTTAGCAAATGTGTTTGCTTGCAAGCATCTTGAGGTTCAGAAGGGACGAAGTCTGTAGATGTAAATTTGGAAGTGATTAATAAATGGCTAATCCAGTCCCAGAGTTGGGAAAATGAAAGACAATATGTGTGTGCAAATGTAATTGAGCTATCTCGTTAACATATTAACATAAGGCCGGAGATACATGGTACATTTGGCAGTTCTAGAGATCTGGAGAGAGAAATTTTAAACATTAGTTTAAGTCTACTGGCAACAAAGACTCTAATAATTTTTTTTTAATTCAAAAGTACATTTTTACTCTGAAGATATTAGACTTTGAGTTGCTTACAAGTTGTTTAATCCTTTTTTCCAGAAGTGTCTGTAGAAGTCAAAGGTTTCTAAGGAAATATCTTTGTTTGGGACTCTTTAGCCAAACAGAAGGACTTGTTTTAAGAGAGGAAATGATAAAACGAAAATAGAAGACCATTTATATAAATTCATACTCTAATTCTTTAATGAGGAAATTATGTAAAATCCTTTTCTTTGACCTACATGGTGTATATTTCATATACATAAAGTGACCCTGCAGAAGTACTTACCTAGTTTCCTTTTTATCCTGGTGCATTTATTGAATTCAGTATAGATGTACCTTACTTATATGCATACAGGGGCACGCATAGTGTGTGTATCCAGTGTGTCCCCAACAACTTGCTGAAATGCACAATTCTGGGTGAGCTGGCATGGATGTTTGGATGTGGGTGGGTTTATGCTGATTTGGGGAAAGCTTCATACCCCTCACCCCTAAGAAATCACATCTGTTTTTTCCAGACAAGTTGGCTGGAGGTAAGGGTGCCATCTGGGACCTTGAAAAGAAGTGAGACTAACTGGTCCACAGAGGAAACTGAATAGGCAACATTCATTTTCCTGGTAGCAGCTTCTGATCCATTGATCTCACTGTCCCATTAACTAAGCAGAAGGTCAGTGCTCTAAATGAGAATTCAGTTCACAACCCTGTACTTCATTGTTAGATCATTGCTTCAGTATTATCTTGCCTTTGTCCTAGGATACAGAGATATAGATATAAATATATTGTGTAACAATCTTATGTATAATATATATTTTAGTAAATTATATCAATAATCTTGAGATGGCTATTATTTTTATCAATAAAAGTTTAGAAACAGAATGATGGTCAGAAAGATTGTTCCACTGGTTGAATAGAGGAAAAAGATGAGTGCCAGTCTGTTAACTAACATGAGTCTCCTTCTCTTCTTTCTAAATAGTTACACATCCTATAGAGGTTGGTTGGTTTATTTTCAATGTTCCTTGTTTGATAAACCAATTTTTCAAAATCCATATTCTTTTGCAAAACAAATCCTAAATTCAAGAGTTTCCTTTCACCTGAAAACAAACTTCATTTTCTAAAGCATTCATTTTCTTGAAATTGTAACACTTCATTCAAAATAAATATGGGGAACCAGTAGTCATACAGGAAGACTAACACCTTACAGGGAAAATCACTATTGAAGTGAAGGAAGTCTAGATTTTTACATTAGTCTCAAAGTTTTCCTTTGACCAAACTCTTTCCAAATAGAATCAGAAACTTCATGAATTGGCCTTATATTTATGCTTCCTTAACATGCATGAAAGTGTGATTTGTTTAGTTTAATAAGGTCTTGATTGCAGGTATCAGCTCACAAGCATTGTCTGAAACTGGGTTCCTTTTGGTGAAATGCAAGCTGTGTGAAATTCATGGAAAATGCAATTATGTTTTAATTTACTCACTGCCACTGGCTTTAATTAAAGTAGATCATATTTCAATGAAGCCAATTCATGGTCCTCTTTAACAAAGGAAGTAGAAAACACTAAAAGGAAATTTGCTATTTTCCTTTTGAATATTAGCTCAGAGTGTGATTTCGTCTTTAGCTGCTATTTAAGAAAGTGTTCAGCCATAGGTTTTGATCCCCAGGTAGAAAGGCTTCCAGCTCCTACAGCAGCAGTTTGACAGCTGCACGGGAATGCAGGCAGGCCAGATGCAAGGCCCAGGAAAGATAGCTCCATTCTTTGTCTTACTTCCAGTCTTTATCATCATCTCTTCTATATAGTTCTTCTGCCTTGTACTGCCTACTCTTCAGGATTTCTCAAAGATAATGACTTAATGATGGCCTCAGTGTACCACCCTGATTTTTATCTGATCAAATGCTTTAGATTCCAAGTAATTAAATACTACCCAACCCCAAACTGGCAGTAGGCAATTTAAGGGTTAGTTTTGCTCTGTCATTAAGTACACACACTTCTCCCAATCTTGGTTTGTGGGCCTGATCCAGCCATTGGAACCTCCTAATAATAAGCCAGGCATTTTATAGAAGCCAATGGGACTTTGCAAGCAGATGCATGCTTCCTTAACTCGCATCTATTGTGTACTTACACAATTTATCAGAAATCCTTTCCCAGATAACCCTTGACTCTCTCCCAAACATCTCATCAGCCCAGATAGGACTGCATACCTGTGTATGACAGGAAGGAATGAAGAGACAGAGGAGAAACAAATAGCTGGCTGGTTTTGCTGGTAATGGTGTCAACAGGAGAAAGATGAGGTTGTTAGAGAATGGTTATTAGATAATCCAACTCTTGTGTTTGTCCTACAACTCAAACTTCAGCATTAGTTTTGATATTTTCAGATAGGCATGAAAGTATTAGGAAAATGTGTTTCTGGATATGATCTTTGGTCTTGTTGGTTTTGGACATGTATTTTTTCAGCTGTCATTTATAAATAAGGGCATGTAAAGTTTGCCCATTATTTTATTTATTTCTATTGTATTTTATTTTTATATTTTCTGCATTCTCAATGTGAAATTATTGAGAGTCATTTTCAAAAGAAGTGGAGGAAGGTAGTCATCTATAACTAAAATTTCATATGTGACAGGGAGGAAGGGTTAAAGCTTGGTCCTGAGAATACTGTGATGACAATTCTTAATGATATCTCCATTGGACCATGTAAGACAATCAATTTAAAGAGCAATAATTTTTATGCTAAACAAGGTTGAAGTGTGAAAAAGACTGAACATGTTTTAATGCACTATAAGGAAATTAAAAGCCTCCAGCACTCTGTAAAACAGTAGCCTTTGGTTTTGACTGAAGTGCCCATTACCCACAAAAGGTTCAGTCAGTCACTATGCTGATAACACAATGGGTAATTGCTAAGAGCCTGTGTATTGCTGAGGAGGAACTATTTTTAAATTCACTCTTTCTTGAGCCAGAGCAAAGTTCCTTAGTGCTTTTCCAATAGTCATTTTAATTTGTCTGATAATTTTTTTCTTCCTTTCACAACTAAATTAACTGATTATATTCAATAGGCATCCATTCATTAAGAGAAATAACAGTGTAAATTCGCTTAGCTAGACATTTATAAATCATTTTCATAGTGAAGGTGGGCATACAATTCCACCGTTTTATTTCTGTTTTGGCTTTCTTTCTGGAGAGTGATACATAGATATTGCTGGCACACTATGGAAATCCTCCTTTGAGATAACCTGTGGGCTAACAAGGATCTAGAAAAGTAGAAAAAGAAACATCCTCAGCACTCTCTGGATGCTATTTCCTCTTTTTGGAACTGCTTAAACTGAGGCTAATGTAAAAGGTTTTGTTCCATGTTTTATTGTTACACAGGGATCAGGAACAAATATCTTTAACCAGCCTACTCTGTAGCCTTCCCTGCTTGACATAAGACTATAAACATGCAGTCACTCAATAAATGTTTGTTTGCTTGTTTTTGGTTAACAAACTATTTAAACATTTTTATATTTTGCGTTTGTGACTTCCAGGAAGTTATGACAATAATTTAGGGCTGATACTGGTCATGAATCAATACGGCCTATAAGAGATCATGTCTCCCCATCACTGGCCCTCTGCTTCTTAAATGCACATAATGTACCTGTACTCATCTATTTAATCTGGTTGTTTGTAATTGATTGGTAGAATGGTTGATGCAGAAGGAACAGCTGACATTTGATTTAATTGCCTTGGAACAATTATGTCCCAGGTGCTTCAATGATGGGCATCTTGGATAAAACTAATAAATAAGTAGAGTATGCATGTTGAGTCAAATGCCAGCTCTGGATTTTTTCCACATGGCCCAACATGGCTAATGAAAGCATCTACTCTCTGGAGCATCTGAAGATATAAAAGCTATGGCTTGGATTTACAAAGAACACAGAGGAAAACCATTGCCCAATTCTGACTTAAAGAGTTAGGTTGTGCTTCAAAAGCTAGTCCAAGAAAATGTTTAACTGTTAAATGCAAACAGCAGGCTGTAGAAAGGCAGACCATTACATAACACAAAAGTCAAACTCCTTGCGTGTGTATCACATTGAACAAATCTTGCTTTACTAATGTGTATCATAAGAAGAAGAATAATTATTATTGCTTTTACCTTATTCACAAGGTTTTGAGGAGCGAGACATGTGAAATGTTTGGAAACAATATAGTTCTATGTATATCTAAGGAACTATTAGTAATATTTATGAGAAGATAGCCATAAAAATTGATTCAATTAGGTGGCAGTTTTTGACGGTAATTGATTTAGAAACATTAAAGGTGTTGAAAGCATTCTAAGAAAAACCTATAATAATATCTACCTTATGCTGAAGGTGAAGAAGCAAATGTGAAGTGTAGTTTAGAGATTTTTCAGGGTCTTAGGACAAAACTAAAAATCAGGGTATTCAGTTTTTAATGATATTTTTCTTCCTGACCATCAAGTATTATTTATCAAAGAAAATTCATAAGAAATGTGAATAGTCTAATTCCAAAATGCAGAATTTACCAGGGTGGATCAACTTGTAGATAGTTGCTAAATATTCATTATAAGATCAGCATGGGCCACTGATTCCCTGGAGGAGCATTAGGAAGACCATCTTTAAGAAGATCAGACCTCATCTTAGAAAAGATAATAGAGATAATAAAGTACTGTGATATAGTGAGGTGAGTGCTATGACAAAGAAAGTACCAGAACAGGAACTTCCAGTTCTTTGGGCTCAATCACAAACTCAGAACCTTGGGCAAATAACTTAATCTACTAGGCTGAATGATAAGAATCAATCATATTTGGAACATTCCCTTAGTACCTATGTGTTCACTATAGGAAATGAAGTGACTGCGTCTTTCTTTCAGTTTTCTTTCTCTAACAAAGTTTTCTAAATAATCTTCACATTTAGGCACTGTCTTAAATTCTAACAGGGTCTATTTTTCTCCCCCAAAATTGGAAGGTTGAAGTAGACAGCAGCAATTTTCAAGCTGTTTTTAGAGTTAATACTCTACCTATTGATTTTCCACATATACGTTGCATTGTGCAAAGTGACCCCAGCATGACAATACAATTCATACTGGATAGCTGCCTGCTTTTTGTGTGAGTGAATTACAGATAGGCAATTATACAGAGGTAATTATATACTTGTACTGTAGATAGATATATGTCAAGCTGTAACTATTCATGTGGAAATGTGTACGTGCATGTATGTGAAAAAAATAATATAGTCCCTGCCCTTAAGTAGCTTATAGCACCTAAGAGTGAGGGCTTGCTTACTAGGAGTGGTTTGCATGCTTCAAGGGCAGCATTTGTGCTGTAGAAGTAGATTTTAAAGTTAGCTTGTCAGGCCTGGGCCCTTTCCATCTTCCAGGCAGACATAACTCTGCATTCTGCCTTTGAAAATGGAACCAAAACTAATCAGTTTCAAAATGGAAAAGCCTCACTTTTGCCATTCTGTGTATGATATGGTGCATGTCTCCCTACTGCCTTTCTTCTGGGCACAAGATCTACTTTCTGTCCTCTAGTCTCAAGTCAACTTTGAGTTGTGAAGACAACAAAGAAAGACTTGAGCCATGACTGCTTCCTCCCCTCTGCGTACTCCGTTGCTCTGATTCCATTTCACTGCTAAGCTGCCACTGAGCTCTACCTCATCTCCAGGCATTGCTTTCTGTTCTTCCCCTTTTTCTGCAGACTACAGAGAAGCCACATCCTTTCTACAGGCTTCCTATAGTGCAATAGTACAGACAAATGCTAAACAAAATGGTGGAATACAAAATACAAAAATGGTCACAGTGAGTTACAAAAATAATGAAAGGGCAAATAAATAAATAAATAAATAAATAAGGGGCTGGAGATTTAGCTCAGTGGCTTAAGCGCCTGCCTGGCAAGTGCAGGGTCATGAGTTCAATCCCCAGTACCAAATAAATAAATAAATAAATGTACCTTGTATTTACCTTAAAGATGAAGGGTAGCATATGAATTGTTAGAAGTAGAGAATAAAGACTATCCCAAGAAGAAAGATTTGAAAAAAGGGATAATGACATTTTAAAAAGCATGATATTCAATGGGAATTTTCTGGAAACTGGTCTAAATCTAGAACCTCTGAATGTCTATCAAATGCTAGTGAATGATTAATTCTCATATCAGACTTTTGCATTTCTTGTCCAGTGCACATTGGCCTTGCCCTGCTTCTCTTCCTATTTTTTGAGACATGTACTCAGAAAAGGTCTGGAAATGAGATTTGACGCCTGGCAGTGAAACAAGCGCTTGTGAAGTAACCACCCAAAGAAGGCAAAATTGGTTTTTATGAGGATGGTACTGCATCCCTCTTTCATTAGACATTTCACAGATTCCACAGCAATAGGGAGATGGTAGGCCATTCATCCTCACTCTAGATACTGAAAGAAATCATCAGAGGGAAAAACAGACAAGGTAGACAAACTTAGTAAGTCAGTCAGCTGAAATCAGGTCCCAAAGCCAGCAGAAGTGGACCTAAATATGTCACATTCATTTATATTTGGGTTCTGACCAAGTCTAGCCTGCTCAGCATGACGGGGAACCCTCCTTACACTCTGAGGCAGGTTGGAGGGCTTAGTACTTTTCAAAGGTTCTGCTGTCTTTTTAGGTTTAGATTTAGAAACAACCAAACTGTGAGAAGTTCTTTCCCTAGGCAGAAAACGTGTCACTGACATGGTAAAGAAGTCTTTGTAAAATGTTATGTTCCTTTTTGAATTATGTTTCCAAGATCTGTGTTCAGATTCTGCCTCCCTATTTCCCAGTCTGTCTTCCCACTCTGAAAGAGTGTAGATTATCCAACCCCATACCATCTTTGGTGTACTGTCACATCTCAGCCATCGGTATTCATACATCTTGTCTCACTGAATCTTCATCATAATCCAAAGATAGTGTTTTTCCCCATTTTACATGGGAAGACATTGAAGAGAAGAAGCCCTCAGAGAATTTCCAAACACATGAATCAAGGATGATGAAGCATGTGATCTACACCCAAATACGATTTGTTCTTTTTAGTAATGTATCATTCAGGGATGAGGCTGTAGCTAGTGGAAAAGGGCCTGCGTACAGTAAACAAGCCCTGGGTTCAATCTCCAGCACTGAAAATAAATAAATATATAAATAAAAGCTTCCCCTCTTCTTCTTCTGAATAAATATGCCCTTTTGAGGGTCATTAGCGATTCCATTAAAGCAAAACAAGGTAAGTTGCCCGTCAAGGTCATAGGTATCTTTGTAGTTGAAATTAAGTGAGAGAATGAATAGATCTGGAAAGCACAGGGAATCACTAATCGATATATAGTGGCCAAGGCAGAGATGAAAATTAGTGTGACCTATTCAAGGGAAAACCAGTGCTGATTCGCAGTTTCTGAAGACAATACTAGTTACTATCTCATACATTTAGCAAAATGTTTTTGGAACAAACATCAGTGAATGAGTTGGATGAGAACCAAATTCAGAATTTGTCTGAAATGATTGAAGTACAGCATATCTGGGGATCAGATTTTTAGAATTTTAGATCTAGTGTCTTTTGGCCCAAGTGGCACTATCCAGCAGAGGAAGCTGAAACGTCAAAAGTGAAGTGAGTTACTGTCATTCAGGGTGACACGTCCGGGCTAATTCCCAGACTGCAGATTTCCCCATCTGATACCACTGTACCACCATGCCTTTTCTCCATGGAGAGGAGTCTCCACTCTGGAAGCCACAAGGATGAGAACGACAAAAACCCTCCATAAATGCTGAGATTTAAATGAGGCCGGAAATAGCTCTCAGCTATGGGCAAATGTGTCTCACCATGTCATGTCCCAACTGGCTAGGACATTATTGAGTCATGGAGCTGAACAGTTGACCTATTTCAAGGAAGGAAACTCTTTGGCACGTGTTCAGCCTCTGCGTGGAGTAGGTGTCACTATTCAGACACTGTGGTTTCCCTGTTCTGGTCCTCAGTGGTGACAGACTGCTTCTCATCAAGGCCCTTCAGGAAACTGGCTTCAATCCATCAGAGCTGGCAAGTGAGATAAAACCCATTTACCATCTCTCTCTACTGCCTGATGCTGCAATTGGAGATATCTTTCTGGTCGCCCTCAGACCAATTCTCTTAATGTTGTATGGCACTGTCCATGAGCTATGCAACATAATATAAAGAAAATCCATATGAACAACAAAAAGGTACCCACCCATTGACCCATGTTAAGTCATGTGATAAGGTAAAGGCCATCAGACATTGAAAAATGGGAATGTCAATGCATCTACCTTATTTTTTTATATAAAAGAAGCAAAGATTAGGAAGTCTTTAATATCATAGCTCCCATGGTAAACCATCTGCACATGTTATCTCCCCATTCTTTAACCTGATGCAGACAATTTTCTCATATACCTCACTTGAATTTTGTCCTGGTGGAGAATTACACTGATTCTGCTACTGCCTAATTGTCTACATTTTTACCTTTCTTTTGTAATCTTTTATTGTCTTCCTTCCCACATTTTTAATGAGCGAAAAAATAAACAGAGGAAAGGAATGACACAGTTTAAATTTAAACTTAAATCTAACATGGTATCTAGTCAGTAATATAAGCTCAGCATTTTAGGAATGTTTGATTGGGTGATAGTTGTATGGTTAGAGGTTTTAGAAGACTATTTTAAAGGACTATTACTGTTTGATTCCCTTCTCATACTTCTTATGTATGTGACTAAAGCCAATGATAAGGAGGATCCTTAAGGTGAGATTCCTTTCTATGATTGATCTTGTAGCTCTGTTTATCTTGGTTCTTAATCTCATAAGTCCTGCTCCTGTCATTCTTGTTCTCGCCCTACCTCCCTTTCTCTCTCTCTTCTCCTCTCTCTAGCTCTTTTCTTCCAACTTCTTTTATTAGATTCTGTCCTCTCCTTCCTCCCTTCTACTTTGCCCTTTTCCTCTTTCTTTCCTTCATCCTTCACTTCCCTGCTCTACCACCTAGAGGTTTGCTCATCTTTCCCCATTGCTCTTGGTGCTTGCATAGATAAGGGCATCAGCTCTCCGGCTGTTCTGTGCTTCTTGTGTATTCTAGTAGACACAACTAAGCATGCAAACAGAGATTCAGAAAAATGGCCTAGAGCGCTCTTAAGCCAAACAAGCTTAAGAAAGCTATTACAAAGAAAAGGAGGAACAGGAACTCTGTTTTGTATTTCCTTCAGCATTTCTTCTATAAATATAGTTACTGGGCACAAATGTGAGTTGTTGTTATGAATCATCAGCACTGTATCCCATAGCCTTTTCTGAGAAATTCAGGAAATATTTTTGGAGAAAATTGAAGTGAGTACTAAATTGCATTCTTTGACAAAGCTGACCTTGCAAGCTAACCAGGAAAACAGACATTTCCATTATAATTACAGAGCTCTGGACAGAATTATCTGTCCCTAAAGTAAACTTTATACTCTTTCATTTACTATCAAGATTACTCTCTTAGATCAAAAAAATATTTCCTTGTTTATATAGAAAGTTTTAAACAACAAAACGTTAAATCTTGCCTCAGTATCCATAAAGAGAGGTAAATATAGCTATCCCTTTTACAGAAGGGTAAGATATCATGGAGGTTAGATATAGAACCTGATATAAAATGGCTTAACATAGAATGAAGAGGAGTTTGAGAATGATTAGGTTCTTGGTTGTCTTACTCTCCACCTGGCTAGCATGACAGACATGGAACAATAAGAGGCCAGGTACATATCCTTTTGGGTCACTATCAAGCATGTATACATGCATAAGTACTTGGAAGTTACTCAAAACAAGGGAGTCTATCATCCTACTCCTTTGTTCTTCTGAAGAACAAGAATATATAATAAAGCAGACATATATGGCTACAACATAACAGTTGAGATAGTTATCTTGCTGGAGTGACTTTAAAAGGAGATTGTACCTGAGGGAGACAGTGTCAAGACACTAATGCCAAACGCAACATTTTGACCATTTACTGAAATGCAACTCTCTGGAATTCTGGGCTTTCAATTAGCATAAGATTTGCAGGGATCATTAGCCTGTGATGGACATTTTTACTGGGAGCATTGAGGGTAACTACTCTCAGCTTAGAATGAGTTGTGGGAGAATTCTTCTCAGTTACAAATCTCTAAAGTCATTGGTTTCTTAAAATATCAATTATATTCAGTGATAAGTTCTACAAACATTTGGAATTGGGTGATTGTCATAGCTCTTTCTGCTATCTGGTTTTGACAGAATATGCTGATGAAAGTAGCCAGATTCTTCTCAGGGGCAATGATCATGAAGTTAGGCTTTTGTGGGGTGGGAAGGGGAAGACATTTAGGAAGTTACAGATAAAGGAAAAAAAATTAAAATTCATGGCATCAACCACCATCAGACATTTTGGTTGGGTTTGAAATGTGTGTGACAAAGCAAAGGGCACAGCCATTCAGGCTGTGAAAAAGAGAAGCCTGGTGCTCGACTGACAAAAAGGGATTTGATTGCAATTACTGCAAATGTGTATCTGCTCATTTGAGTGAGCAATGTTAGAAAATTCTCAGCTTGCTGCAGTGAAAAGCACTCATCTCTTGGAGTCTGCAGTGGCCCAGGGCTGCAGGAGGATTAACGGAGCTGGCCTGTGTGAACTGGGTCATTTCTCTCCTCTACAGACCTGGGATTCCCAAAGAACAAACCAGAATACTAACAACTCTGCACACAGAGCTGCACACTGGGATATTTTGAAAGAAGTGTGACTTAAGAGATGGGGAAATAATGAGGCAAATTCAAAGTTTTGTGCAAATTATTTACAACTTGTAGCTAATTCTGAACACAAAAAATGTTATAGAAAATGTTGCCAATAAAACCCACAAAGATCATAAGTCCAACTAGGAGTGATGTATCAAGTAGTACAACAAATGGTTTTTGTTCATGTTTTTTTCTATAAGCTGGACAGTCCTGAGGTGAGGTCTATTGGTAGTTTGTATTTTCCATCTTTATTGGCTCCATAAAAGATTCCCAACCTTTTGATTCATGATAGATACATCTTTGACACAGAACAAAGCTCTGGAGTCATGACCAAGCCATTTCCAAGTAGGAAAGGACAATATCTCAAAGGACATTCATATGCTACTTTAACATTGATTTTTTATCCTGGGGGTTTTCTACAAATGGAAGCAGATATTCTAGCACTTATTCCTAATGCAATCTATGTGTGGAGCTATTTAAGGCAAAATTAACTACATCATGTGACATGTATCTCAAAGAAAGTGGGAAGATTCTCAGCATTATCGATTCTTGTCAAGATACAATGAAATTCACAATAGATTTTGGGAGACCATTTTTTAAATTAGTACGTGTTTACATTATGCAGTGTTTAGATTCATTTAGAGAGTAGGTACATGCACTTCACATAATTTGAAGCATTTTATTCTTCTTTGCCTGCCCAACCACTTCCCCTTACCTTATCTAAATCCACTTTCCCCATTTTCATTATTATCAATGTTATTTTCTCACTCATGTTTGCTACATGAGTATATTCGTTGTGAGTAATGATTATATGATTATAACGATTACACTTCATTATATTGATTATACTCCATGATTATATTCATTGTGAGTAGTTGGTATGAGTTTCTGACCCAGTTTGCATCTTTTATGTTCCCTTTCAGTTACCCCTGCCCAGCACTTACCTCTTTACCCCCTTCCCATTTGTCTAAGATTTATGTTCCTATTTCTTTTTATCAGACTTTTACTTTGCTCTTTATTTATACTTTGGATTTCTCAAATGAGAGAAATCATGGTATTATTTCACCTTTCCAAGGTGTATCTACTTTCCTACAGATCTAATTTATCTTTCTTTATAGCAAAGAAATATTCTGTTATGTCTAGATACCACATTTTCTTTATCCATTCTTCAGGTGATGGACATGTACATTGCTTCTAAGATTTAGCTATTATGAAATGCACTGTTGTAAACACTGAAGTGCATGTATATTTGTAATATGATCTTTTTAGTTCTTTGGGGAAATACTAGAAGGGGAATACCTTCTAGCAATAGACCAATGGCAAACTACCAATAGACCTAGCCTCTTTGGGGAAAAGCTAAAAGGGTCAAATACCTGGGTCAAATGCTAGAAGGGGAATACCTGGGTCAAATGTGTTCTGGAGAAATCTTCATATTATTTCCATAGCAGTTGTATGATTTTACATTTCACCATCAATGAAGGAAGATACCTTTTTTTCACTGCAACCATACTAGCAATGGTTATTGGTTGATTTCTTAATGATTGCCATTCTTTCTGGCCTTAGATGAAATCTTAGTGGTGTTTTAATTTGATTTCTTGAAAGACATATCTGATAAAGATGGGAAGCTAGCATAGTTTTAAGAAGCCTTAGACCATGTTGCAAATCTAATATCTGAGGTTGGGCATAGAGAAAGAGGATTTTATAGAAAGGGCCTTCAATTGCAACTCATATTTGAGAAAGCCTCAGCCAGGCTGATGTGCAGGCACTCCAACAAAATGCATGGGAAGAACCCTGCACTGAACTGGTGTGACCTGGCTCTAGCACTCCTGCCATGCTCAATATCATCTGTGAATTTCATGATCACTTCAAAGGAGTGGTAGTTTAAAGCTGTCAGTCATCAAATGTGCTTTTCATATGAGGTTTCCTTGAATAGGTATCTGCATAAATCACCGTCAGGCCACCACAGTGACTGTTGACATCTCCCATCCTCCCCTGCTAGCCCCATGTTGTAACCCCCACACACTTCTAGCACCAAGTGCCCTTGCTGTATGTCAAGCCTGCTTACTATGGGCCTATTTACCGAATCAACCCAGCACTCATTAAGCCCTGCAGACACTTGTTCTACTGTGTTTTTGTAATTTGCTGGGTGTTGGACATGATGCTAACCAGTACGCAGATAATAAAATTTTGTCTTTACCACAACCTTCTGATGAAACTAGCATTCTCATTTGGTAGATGATGTTCAGAGGATAAATACCTCATTCAGAGTCACACAGTTGGTGAGTGTCAGAGCTTCATCGAAACCTGGATTAGCCCAGTCAATTTGACAGTTGTACCTCAGACATCCACCCTAAGCATATCTGCTGAGGAGCTTGTGTAGTTTACAGACTGTACTAAATAATGTGTATTTTGTGATTACCAGGTGAGCAAGTTCTCTCAAAGAACACTTTCTTGATGCAGAACTGAGATATAAACAATTATGACAAAACTCTTTGTAGGAAGTGCTCAGAGCACTGAAATATGCTGGACGTACCCTGCAAGCTCAGTGCTAAAGGATGAGAGGGAAAAACCAATGTGATTGTATGGAGGGCAGAACTCCAGGCAGTTCTAAGTAAATGTGCAGAATAAGAGCATATGTGGCCCTTTCATCTCTTCATACTTTTAAAGTTCAGGGGTCTAGTTAAGCTGTGCTGTTTTAAGGTCAGAAAGCAATAAAAAATTCATGTAAAAATAGGAAAAATATTAATTGGAAGAGAAATGAATCAATCCATTATAATAGCTGTCTCCAAATGAGGAAAAAAAGGAACTAGAATCTAGATGGGAACAGACAGAACTTTAAACCTGTATGATTGGACTTCAGTATACTGAAGTCCTCCGGCTCCAATCTGTTTTATAGAGATGTCATACTTACCATATAACCTGTATACATATATGTGTGTATACATTTCTATATGCTTTAAATCAGCTCTAGATTGCTTATAATAATTAATGCACATAAATGTTATATAACTAGTTGTTATACTACAGTGTTTAGAGAAAATAGCAAAAAAAAAAAAAAAAAAAAAACACTTGCACAGTTTCAGCAGAAACACAATTTTCCCCATCTATTCTTTATCTTGGATTGTTGGTTGGATCCAAGGGTGCAGAACTCATGGATACAGAGGGCCAAGTGTATGTTAATAAGCAGAAAATCTGATTTGGAACTCATGTTTATTACAAGTTTTTTGGACCCTTCAGTGTTTGAAATTTTTCCAATATGAAATTGCTTCTTAATGAAAAAGAAGCACAAAGCAAAGGGTATAGAAATAAAAATGAGAATCATATAAACAGGCCTACACTGTGAAGATGGACTAATTCACCTCGCGATTTACAATATAATGAGGAATCTTTGTATCAGATACAATTGCACAGAACTAGGCAAAATTGAGTGCAAGTAAAAATTTGTAAACTGAGAAAAAGGTGTTAGTTTAATGTGCTGCACCACTGTCTAGTTCCTGGGTTTGCTAAGGCCTCGTGTTCATTGGAGATCTTATCTCTGAGAGAAGTCAGATGAAGGATCCACAACAGCTCACTGCACTATTTTTGAAAGTTTGTGTTAGTCTTACGTTATTGTAAAATAAAAAGTTTAAGAAGTATAATTACAAAATAAAACACTATTCATTTCCAAGATACTCTCATTCCTACGAAGGGTTTATTACCACTGCACCTTTATTCAAAAGCTTAGCTCTCTAACGGTGCCAAATCATGGGTAGGGTTTTCCAAGACAGCCCAGGTCCTGCGGCATGGGTTTTATCCAGCTGCCTCTGACTCTGGGCTTCATAATGTTTCAGAGCACATACATACTCTTACTTATTCTTAAACATGTTTAAATCCATAGCACTAGTCCTTCCAATAGATATCTTGTACAGCTCATTAAAAAACTGTTATGCACTTGATTTTAATTTTCTGCTTCACTGATACATCTGCAATTGTGATGTTTATGGAAGAGAAGTAGGCTCAGTACTCATCCTTAGCAGAACCACCTTGGAGGATAGAAATACATACACCGCGACTGAAGGCTTCTTGTCAGGAGCTGTGACTGAGAATTGTCCCTGTATGAATCTGTGGGGGAGGGGATCTCTAAAAAGCAGTGCTTTCAGGAGTGGTAGACATGATTGACACCTACCTCTTCCAAACTTCCTGTATCGTGCCTTCTGTCCAGCTTAACCTCTGATAAAATATAAGGGGTGCCCAGGGAGAAAGACATATGAATTTATTAGTGCGTGTTTTTGACATAGTAATCAAAAGCAAAGTCTGGAAGTGAAATATTTCCTTTTTGACATAAGCAATGGTAAATTCTTATCATTGTTACTACCTCACTCTGAATTATTATTATTATTATTATTATTATTATTATTATTTTGAGACAGAATCTCACACTGTGTAGTTAGGACTGGCCTTGAATTCATGGTTATCCTCCTGCTTCAGCTCCCCAGTGCTGGGATTCGAGGGCTGTACCACCACATATGACTCTGTGAATTAATTTTTAAAATCTATTTCAAGTATGAAGTGATTCTCAGCAATCCAAGATACCTAGAATTGGAATGAAAGAAAAGTAAGGGTCACGGGAGAATTCCTAGAAACCAGTCCATGGAGAAAGTAGAGAGAAAAGTAGCGGCAGGTTGATGATGACTGTTGAATCGGACTGAAGGGTACACAGGGATCCATGCATTGTATTCTAAGTCCTTTATCTGGTGAGTGTGTGTTTAACATTTTCTACAGGAAAAAAAAGTACATAAATTGATTAATAGATAGTAATTCTGTATTATATTCTCAATGGATTATAGTAAGATATTAGAATAATTTTTACAAAGGTGAAACATGGCTTTCATCAAATGTATATGAACATATGTTATTATAGATTGAATTAAGTCTCACCCTCAAAAAGATAGGTCAAAGTTCTGATCTGCAGGACTTGTGACTATGCCCTGTTTGGAAATAAAATCTTTGCAGACCAAATCAAGTAATGAGGAGGTTGTAGATCAAGTTCTAAACCAATATGATTGGTGTTCTTACAAGGAGAGAGAATTTAGACTCAGACACACAAGAGAAAGGCTAGTGTGGTAAGTGTAGATGCATAGTCACAGAAGGAATTCAGTCTTGTGAATATGGAACCAGAGGCTGGAGTTATTTAGTCATGAACCATGTATTATTACCTGGAGCTATAGAATTGAAAACAGAAGAAAGGTTCCTTACATAAAGACCTCTCAGGTTGTATCACACAGCTTTTCTCCTTTAGAACCCTGAGAAAATGAATTTGGTAAAGCCTCCCTCAGTGATCCATTGTTACTGCAGCCCATGGTAACTAATACACATGATACAGATTTTATTTAGCTCACTAATGAAGCAAATGGTGAAGTGTTACAGCTAAGTCAAAGATATAGTTCAAAAAACATGACTATCTATGAAGCAAAGGCATATTGAAGGTTCAAGAAGCAACAAAACTAGTTTCTCTTATGGTGGGGCTGGGAAGCCAGTTGAACCTCTACTGAACAAAAGATAATTTGCATATATAAAAATATAAATTATTTTGCATTGTTCTCAGTTCATCTACAATTTACAGATCTAAAAAATAGCTCCTGTTGCATCAAAATAACCCTGAGTATTGTCCTTTAGACCAAGGTTATTTTTCTTTTCACTAAACCACAAATAAGATCAAATGAAAGAATCTTAAAATCTCAAATACAAATGCTTTCTATAAAAGAAGAAATGTGAATGGAGAGAGGAGGGGTAAAAATTATCAATATTATGTGATATGTATGTGTATCTATTTCCCAAAATGTAATTATGATGTATCAAAAATATATACTAAGAAAATGAAATTAAGAAGAAGAAATAGAAGAGTATAGAAAATTACATCTAAGACTTACTACACTTACTAAATGCATGACAATTGATTAAATTGATCAGTTTTGCATCCCCATTTCCTCAGTGGTGACACAGGATAACAGGAATGATGCAGCCCATTAGGTCATAGTGAGGGTTATGCATGCGTAGTGCTTGACAGTAATTGGCTCAAACTGTTCAGTAAATAATTGTCAGTATTGCAATTATTACTTTCAGGGTTGTTGAGAGAACCACTAAACGAATTAATAGGAACTTTGTACATTATGAAGTACAATGTGACTATAGCTTGACTTCAAAATTATATTACCAACTCTAACCCAAGATTTGTTTTAAGATGAGAGCAATGTTGAGAACTGGTAGACTAGGTTAGGATCAGGTCTGTGACAGGCAGCTTTGAGTGAACAGGGGGAAGAAGGGAGGCTTGCAGCTTGGAGGCAGGGATGAGAGAGGGAACTTCTGTGCTAAGTGCTGCCCCTTCTTCAAATTCTTGCCAAGGGCAGTGACTGCCATGAGAGCTGTGACACTCACTAATGACACAGCTTTCAATCCTTTTGGAGGGTTTTGCAGAAAGTCCCTTAATCAACTCTGCCTCCATCCATTCCATCCTGCAACTCACTTCTAAGGTCAGACAAAGAGGTGGGTCGTATTCAGACGCAAAGGACAAATGGACTGAAAGCGAACTCACACTCAGGTGCTTGTGCCTTCCCACCTCGCAGGCTGGCCCACTCTCCTGATTATCTCATTCAGGACATTTCTGCCAAGATAGCAGCCACTGCTGCTCTGCCTTTCCAGTTGTGTTTTAAAGCTGTATTTGCCTCTCTTGTTATGGGCCTGAAATTGTTCCTTGGATTTCCTCCCTGAAGGAGTTTACAGACATTGCACAAAGAAATTAATTAAGTAGATTTTCCATTTGCACAGTTTTAATGAATAAATGATGTTCCTATTTGTTTATCTGCTTTCTAATTATAACACAATTCAAAACATCTTGGTTTCTTGCATTCTGACAGTGTTACTGTTATGGTGGTGTTATTGCTGTTCTCACAGTGCAGGTAATACTATTTTTTTAGATAGATGCCAGGTGCAGTATTCCATATTTATTAAAGTGCAATCTGCATATTTTTCTCTCTTCGTGTACTGCTTATCTGTACAAGTGCAGAAAGTTAAATATAATGCTCTGTTTAAAAAAACCTGGAAGGGTTTCACAGGCAGCTTGTGGTCCAGTTTGGGGCTCAGATCTGGGTAATGGAGTTTATAACCTACAGCGAGAGGCCTGGGCCCAGCATTCAGCCCACAGGACCAAGCCTCATTACTGCAATTGGCCAAGAGGCCATGGACTCCAGCAAGAAGCAATGACAGATGCACTTCCGGAAATGACGCAGATGCCTGGGGCTCACAGCCCAGCAAGGCAGAAGCTCAGGGTCAACAGTACTCTAGACAGGAGATAGACTCTCCTTTCTCTGTCCTAGAGTTGTGAAGTGGACAGGCTAAAACATCAAAGGCATTTGTTATAGAGGAACCCTGCTGCAGCTGAGATGTGGGCAGAAGGAGCCAGATCTGTTCACTCTGCCCTGTCGGGATACAGAACAGCGTCCCTGTGTGCTTTTGCCTTTGACCAAGGGACACTGTAAATCTGTTCTGACTTTGGCTTAGCATTTGAGAGCCAAGTGTTTAAAGATTCACTGTGGAGAAGACACTCCTAGCTTCCAGAGCTTTATATTCTAGACTCCAGAAACATCCCTGGAGATGCTGCCCAGAATGAACCACTTGGCTTCCTGGAAGAAGTGTATCCTTTAGTTAGATGCTATGGATATTGCGCACAGAATCTTGGAAGCATGTTCCTTTTCTTTTATAAACTTCTTATACCTCTAGGGGTAGAGGGTGGAGAGGTAGAAAGTACTAATGTTCATCTCTGCTTTCAGGTTGTAGCACCAAAGGTAAAAGGCAATATTTTATAAGGGAAAGAGAATTTTCAGGAAGTGTAATCTAGAATATGAATGCAAAGTCTTCCTTTTCCTTGTGGTGGGATCATAGGCAGGAAAATCTTAACTCCCTAATGTATGTATCTTGCTGTGCAAAATGGAGAAATAGCTCCTGGCTTCTTCATGTGATAGTAGTCACATCTAAGTGAGATAACAGCTATGAATTTCCTTAGAAAGGAAGGAGGATTGTGTAATTGTCCCAGGTCAGGGGAACTTTTCCAAAAACCTGTTTGTGTGACTTGTTTAAAAGGCTTAGCCTCTTGACTTTTAAGGACCTGTTTCAGTCTATTTATGGTGCTGTAACAAAATACCTGAGATTGGATAATTTATCAAGAATAGATTCATATTTCTCAGAGTACTGGAAGATGCAAAATGTAAAAATCGACTCACCAACAGGTCTGCTATCTGGTAGGACTACACTCTGCTTCCAAAATGGTCCCTAGTCTCTGAATTAGTGGAAGACAGAAATACTGTGTCTTCATGTGGCAGAAGGGACAGAAGGGGTAAATGTTCTCTGCCAAGCCCTTTTACGGGGCACCTAAGTCTGTTAATGAGGGTGGAACCCTCATAATCAATCATCTGCTAAAGGCTATACTCTTAATATTCCTGGAGCGATGATTAAATTTTATTATGGATTTTAGAGGGAATAAAAAGACATTCAAACTATGGGAAGACCCTGTCACAGGAAGACACAGTGATTTGTTAACTGTGTGCCACCCATTGCCAAAATTAATTTTGTTGGCTTTCACCTATGAGTAGTCAACCATCTTCTGCTTTAAAATCTCCCTCTTCTCCATTGCCTAGACCTGAATTCTAGTTCCTCTCATACTCTGGTCATTCTTTATTCTCACAACTAAAAATCCTTCAGGTTGACTTTTGTTCTTTTGTTTTTCTTCTCAGAGATATTGCTACTGTGGAAATTGGCATCCTTTTCATATTATTTCCTTCTGATTCTTTGATAACTTCTTTGTTGCACTTCTTGACCTCTTGCAAAAAGTGAGTCCACTGACCCTTACCCTGTAAATTGTATATTGGCTGCTTATTATGTTTATTAAGTGGCTAGTGTTTAAGTTAGGTCACTATTTGCGTGCACGTAATGTCTAGTGTAATTGACTTTCTTGCTTCTACTCAGCCTCTTCACTGGACATTCGTTAAACAGACTGGCATGTGTTTACTCTTAAAAATGGAGACACACTGGACATCATTTCTCCCTTCCTTCATACCACGTTCCGTTGCCTTTTTCTTTAGTAAGCTTTCCTTTCTAGAGAGACATTTGTGCTCCAAACACAAGAAATACTGAATAGTACAGTGACTAGGAATTGTGCTAGCTGCTGCAATGTCAGAGAAATGAGAGGTCCCCTGTCCTTGAGAAGCTTGTGATTTACTGAGAGAGACCAAGAGGTGCACAGAGAGTGAGATATAATCTGATATGTTATCTGATCAGGCTGAATACAAGTATTTTGAGAAACTTGCTTCAGTCTAAAAGACTGAAAAAGGATTTCCTTCACTCTGTGCTAAATGTGATTGAGAGATAGGAGTTTGCATTGGAAGAGAGGTGATAGCCAATTCAATTTCGACTTGGTGTGTTATGGTTTCAATCTAAAATGCCTCCAAAAGCCTGTTATGTTCAGAGGTCAGGCATCTTGGGAATAGGTGGGTCACTGAGGGCATGAGTATATTTTTCTCTCATCTCTTTCTCCACTCATCTTTGCTTTGTTCCTGGCTGTTAAAAACTGGGTAGCTTTTCTCCAACTTGCCTTTTCTTCTTTGGAGCCGGCCAACCATGGACTGAACCCATGGTAAACTGTGGGCTGAATCACACTTCTCTTCTTTGTAACCTGTGGGTGCCAGTTGTGATGTCTCAGTGATGAGAAAGCTGACTAATATGTGATGAAAGGGTCTCCTTTGAAATGTTGAGAGTTCCTCAAAAGTAGAAAAAGCTCTTTCAGGAAGAAGTGCATTTCCTGTCAGAGAATGTAATATTTCTGATAGGAACTTTCTGACAGGATTTATGAAATAAAAGTGAATTAGTAAAGTTATTTCTAAAATCAATTTTGATTTCTGAGACACTGAGACTATCTGGACTTAGCAGGCAATAGGAAATTTCCTGAAAAATAGATCTCATTAATCAATATGATTCTGGTTAAGCAGAGAGCAATGGGAAAGAGTTCACAACAATGGGGCTGGAGTTAGAAGCTATTACTATTATCATTATTTTATTTTTTATTATTTTATTTTTTGGTACCAGAGATCAGACACACAACCCTGTACCTTCTAGGCAGGTGCTGGGCCATTGATCTATATTCCCAACCCAGAAGTTATTATTAATATTCTAACTAATGCTGTGATGTAGGATCAAGTACATAGGAGTCTAAGGGATAGTTTTCAGAATACCTGGGTCACCTGTCTTCCTCTAAATTCTCTAGTCATTCAGGTAACCAGCGCATTTCACTGGGAATTCTGTTTACTTCCTGATGCTTGAATATTCCAGACTGGAAAATGAAAAAACAAAATATTATGAATCCAGTTTCTAGGCTCCATGTCTCATACAGTTTTGCTGTGTAATATCTAACCCACTCCAGCATGACTTGGTAGGAGAGACACAGGCTATACTGAGAGCATATGTAGGCAGTTTCAAACCCAGTTCATGTCAGCCTTATGGAGAATAAGATTCAGCATTGAGAAAACAGAAAAGTTCATATGAGATTCCATCTAACCTCCTGGAAGTATGATAGGCTTTCAATCCTCTGAGCTCTATTAAAATGCCTATATATCTTGTTCTAAAGAAAACAAACAAACAACAACATGAACAAAGAACCAAACAGTCAGTTAAGCCAGATATTAATTGAATAGCCTTAGAAGAATCTAAATCTCTTAAAATTCTCATTTTCCATGAACACCTCCAATGTGAGCACTAAACCCCCTAGCATAGGAAATACAAATGAAGGTATAGACTCTTGAGTTCCTTTGCTTGGGCATAAAGGCCAATTTTAGCTCTGTTAACATAGCCAGTTTGTATCTGTTTCTTTATCTGCTAAATGGCGAGGAACATAGTAGCACCCTCCTGATTAGACTGTTATGAGGGTTCCCGGTGTTAGTTATGTCGAGTGTGAGTAATGCTGCCTGGTGTGCAGATATGGTTGGTATGGGATTGATCCCTTCTACTCACTAGGAGATTCTTAAGAACAGAGATTACGTGCTTTGGGTTGGCATCTTCCCAGCATCCTTTTCACGTTGGGCTTGGCACCATCTAATGTTGAGATACAGACTCCATAGTTGGACTGCTTGTCTTTATAATCTGGGCTATCATAAAAACATCTTCACAGTATTAACCTTCTCAACCCTTGAGTTTCTTATGTATAAAATAAGAATATATGAGATAATATATGTTTGGCATTTCATTGACCACAGTGATACACGCTAAAATTTTACCTTGCATTGCTATCAGAGATCAATAAATGCTAGTAGAACAAATATTTGAAATTCTGCTATGAAATATAAGATGTGCTTACCCTTTTGTGTCTTCCTCTTTTCTTTGCTGCCATAGTGGCTAATCAATTCCCTGAATCTCAATTTCCACATTGTGTATCTGAGGATAATTCAGACAAATGCTCCCTTCCCAGGAGGACCAAAAAGATGGATGTTTGTGTTTATAAAGTTGTTCTGAACAACCTGAGGAAAATTGCAAGTGAAAAGTATTGTTCTCATCGTGATTATTAATTGATCTCCTAACCACTCATCAGTCGCAATATGAGCGATCCAGAGGCTCTGGAGGAAGATTGATCACTTACCTCTCCAAACCAGGATGTGCCTTTCATTAAAGCAATTATCTCCCAGCGAGTGCCCACATCTCAAGTCTGCTGCTTCTTACTCAATGAAATCATTAAACCTCTTTGCAGCAAGGAGCCGTCAAAAGCCACATGATGAAAAATAGCCATAGATTGTTATTTAGGTTTAATTATACAGTGTCTGCTCTTGGAGAATTTTGAGGATTTTCTGTTATCTCTGCTCTCTCATTTTTTTTTTCTATGACAGTGCTCTTACTTGCATTTTAACAGGTAGAATAAAAGTGTTTGGATTTCTCAGTGCCCATTAGGAACACTTTATTGATAGAAACATGCACCTCTGAAAGGTCAGGCATATTTGAGGAGAAAAGTACAAGAGTCAGTCAGGGATGATACCTGGAGCTCTCACTAAATGAAATGCCCACTGTGAGAGAGTCCCCCAAAAGATACCGGTCTTTAGTCCTCCAGTGGTCACCATTTAACATATATCTCTGTTTCCTTGAAGGAGATTTTGGGGCCCTTTATTAGCTAGAAGGAGAGCTTAATAAGTAAAGGCTGAGTTCTAGTGTCTGTAAGGTTTTTAAAGGAGGCTGTAAGTCTAACAGATAAATCAGACAGTGGAGCAGTCTTGGAACCCCTTATGCTGGGGACAGAGGGGAAAAGTAATAAAAGGAGGAAGGAAACCAAGCAAAGATAAACGTGCTTCTCTTGAGCTGTGCCTCTGGCTAGCCTTAGCAAGTCTAACAGCTCCAAGTAAGGTGACCAGGGGTGGATCAGACAATGTAATACAGGGTGAAGATAAATGTCTGGGACACAACTTCTATTAGTAAAAGGATATTTGAGGATGTCTTTGAACCCCTGCCCATCCAGAGCAAATGGAACAGAATAGATGAGAAAACAGAAAATGGTAGTGGGGGGTGGGAGTTATAATGAAATACTGTATCTAGACCCCAAAGATGGAGCATTGTTTCACAACTGCAAGTCCATGGAATATACTGGGTGTATCTGAAATATTTTCCTGACCTTGCACAATGCATTCAGCCCAGAGCAGCAAATTGTGTCTTTTATTCTTACACCAATGTGTAATGGATGAGAAAGAACCCCAGACACTTGGACTTAAAGTTCAGGTACCCTTCTTCAGCAGATGTCCCCCGAGATTTAGTCTGATATGGTGTCACAAAGTGCACATTAGCAACGGCCAGTAGAATGTCTTCCGAATGAATTGGAGTAGAAGACAGATTTCATGTTATTATATACAATATATTGTTATATTACTTTTTTGAAAAGAAGCAGGTAATAAAAAAGAGAAATAGAGACATCAAAACTAGAGAAGCCCTAAGTGCAATTTTCAGCTGCCTGAGAGGGGAGGGGAGGGAACCGCATAATTGCAGTGAGTTCTATTTTGCCAAATTCTTAAGTGGAAAAAGCAGTTTCAAAGACCCAGTAACTTACTTGTCAAAACATTACTTCCCATTTTCCTTGATGGAGAACATTTAGATTTTGAAGTATATTGGCAGGAAACTTAAAGCAGTCACATCTCTGGATTAATTTAGCTGTCATTAACAGTCAAATGTGGTATTTAAGCATAAAGGTTTTGCCCTCAACTGAAAGATGAGGAGACAGAGGTCAAAAATTCCCTTCTAGCTCCAGTGTTCTTTCCATTTTATGATGTGTTTTTTTTAGATTTCTCTTATTTTTGGTGGTTTTTTTAGCCCAAATTTAAGTGTTTCATACTTATACAAACATTAGAAATCTTGTTGCATAAAGCTCCATGTACAGTAGTGACAAAAAGCCTGGCAGATTAGGACCCTATCTACTAACCAAGTGATACAAATTTGAGAAAGTGGCAACAAGAATTTTTAAGGAGCAAAAGACACCTTGGTGGGCTCCCAGGTGAGATAAAACATCTGTGTCACTGATCCACCAAATAAAGGTACAGCTTCATTCTTAATGCCAGAAAGGAGTTGTAAAATTTGCATTTATAGAAGTTTAAAAGTATTTAAATCTAAACTCTGAGCAGAGGACATAGCTCAGCAGCACATCACCTGCCTGGCAAGTGCAAGGGCCTGAGTTTGACTCCTGATACAAAAAAAGAAAAGAATCATAGTATTTGACTTAACCACAGAGTTTTTCTTAACTGTGTTGCTATTATTTTTCACTTCTCATTTGTTCATTCCTTCATTCAAACATTGTTTCCATAGCACACAATCTATGTCAGCCTCCTTCTCTTTGCACTGCTGACTCTTCAGCTGAGCAGTTCTTCACTGTGGGTGACTGTCCTGTGCATTGTCAAATATGTAGCAGCATCACTTGTCTCTACCCACTAGGTGCCAGCAGTGCCACTCATTCCAGCTATGACAACCAAAAAAAAAAAAAAAAGTCTCCATAGATTGTGTATCATCTCCTGGTAGTGGAGGGTGTGACAAAATCACCTGAGGTTAAGAACTTCTTTTCTTGTCAATGGGTTTTAAAAACTATGGAGACAAAAGTGAAGAAAAATTTGAAATTGTGTAAGTGTACACAACGAAACTGTTGATATAAGAAAAGTTCTTTAGTTGCTAACTCATGAACCATGTGGCTGATGAGTGGTTTATGTAAAATCTACTGTATCCTAGGAGGGTACTTATAGACCTACAATACTCTAGGGGGATGTAAAAGACATGTTCTGAGTTGAGTTCCTCTTAGGAGTCCTTGTCCTTTAGAGGTGAAGCACTGTTCTTCAGTTGTTCATTCATTCTTCTGATCAATATTTATTGAGAGACCACTGCCTACCAGGCATGTTATTATCACTGTTTCCTTTTCCCATTTTGATAACCTCCATCGCTAATCCACTGACTTTGTAGGAACGTGTTGAAGACTCTCATTCATAGTACCATACTGCCTACCTGTAACATCCCCATGGAACTGCCATGGGCTCACTCAATATAGAACGAGGAGGATGTCTAGAAATCCGTCATTCAGGAACTGAATTAGTGGCTAGTTTTTGTGAAGTAAACAGAGAAGTATGTGAGATCTGTTGCTTGCTTAGCCATCAGGTATTTTGAAAGTTGATACGTCTTGATTGAGGAGCACTGTATTTTCCTAGCAGATCAAATTGTACAACACAGTACCCTTCCAAAGACTCATCATACCCATCACTGCAGATCTAACACATTAGAAACTCCCCTGCCCCCCAAAAGATTCTTCTCCCTACCCCAAGTTCTTCATTTTCGTCTTCTTTCCAGTGGTGGACTGGGATGTCTGCATTTCCTTTACCGCTTTGCCCTTGTATAGGTGTGGTCTTCTCTTCAGTCTCTTAGTTTCATCTAGTAGAACACTATAGAAGTGCACTGTGTGACTTTCAAGGTTTTCTCTTAGAGATTTGTAGGAAAATTCTTATAATCCAACTTTTGTGATGTGAAAATGTGCTAAGCCATTCAGAGGAGAACTGAGGTGTTTCAACTGACAACCCCAGGTGGATCCTCAAACAACAGTCAGCCTCAAACAACATCCATGCAGGCGAGACCATTTTGGATCTTTTATTGCCCTTCAGGCCCAGCCAGTACCACATGGAGAATGTATGAACCACCCCATGCTGAACTCTTGGGAAAATGGAGATTTAAGGAAATAAATGATTGTTTTTTCTTTTGTGGTGAATTTCTTATTACCAAACAATTGGAAATTTCTTTCCTCTGAGCTCTTGAACTTCCTGCTTGTTACAAAATCCAGTCTCTATTGGTCAAGTCGGCTGACCCAGATAATGGGATTTAAATTCAACTTCTCCATTCTGCTATTCCTCTCTCCTTGATGAATTATTTTGGCTTTGGGGGAGAAATGAACTAGCTTGTCCTATACACTCACCAGCTCACTCTTTTCTTGCTCTCACATATGTCTAGAGGTGAACTACTAAACCTCCACTTTAATTAGTTACCAAAAAGTTTTTTTTTAATTATAGAATCAATTTCTAGTAATTTGTTAAAAACAGAAGACTCTTGCTTTTAATCACAGGGTGTTATTAGTGTGGAGTAAAGGTTCAAGGTAAAAATGGTGAATAACTCTAATCACTCTGCTGGAACTAGGGTTCCTACTAGTAGGCATCAAGATCAGGAAAAAAAAAAAACTCATCAGCCACCATGGACTCTTGGAGGATGCCCTACCAGACTTTGTAACAATATTCCCCTTGTAGACCATTTTTAGGGAACTCCAAATATCTCGTATTCATGAAAGTCCTGTTGTAATGCTGTGTTTCTCTTTTTATATGAAATATTTAATAATCAACTCGAGTCCATCAGAGTAGTCTAATGCCTCTCCTCCCTGTTTTATTGGCAGTGCTTTGTGTTAAAATCATTTATAACAGGTGGTAGATTTCTCAGCCCCTGCCTCTTTCTACCCACCCACCCAATCCTGTTATGATGTTCATTTGTCACATACAGTACTGTGGTGCTGTAGAGAAACACAATTGATATGCCACCAAATTGTTCCTGACAGAATAGTTTTAAAAGCTTTTAGAGAGGATGTACAGGGGGAAGTTTTGTCTTCGTGGAGTCAGTGTGGCTCATCTGTCTGTATTAAATGTCTAACAGTTATGCTGAACAGGAATGACATTTTAAATAAGAGTAAGTACTGCTTAACTTTTTAATGTCATTCTTCAAAGCCAAAGACTTGATTTTTTGGGGGGGAGGGCAGGGAGGTTAATGTACATAGCTTGATTTATGATATAGGCTTTCTTTCCTTTGCTTCCATTACTTATGTCTAAGTGTTTCTATTTTCAGTTTAGTTGGAGACATCTCTTTCACTTGAGGTGTTTAGAGATTGTTTTTTAAGAACATTAGCAGACTGCTTTTCGCACGGGCTTAAAGGTAGCCAATCCTTCTGGATGCAGCAAGCTACGAATGGGGCAGCAGCAGCGAAGGCTGCTGCATAAGGAGAGCTGTGAGGGGCTCCTGATGGACACACAGCACCTGGACATTAGCACATCAGTAGTCAGATGGGCAGTGGGATCCCAAAGAACTTAAGTACCAAGTGATTGCTGATCTAGGGGAGTCCCTGACACAAAGAATCAGATTCCAAAGGCCTCCAAGGCCAGATGGACTCAATAAGACATGTGCACCCTCATGGAGTGACCAGCACAGGTGAAAAAGCAGGTGAGTTCCACCACCTAGGCCGCTTGGCCAGCTATAGGTCATTATTTTTCATTATTTTGTGGAAATTAATTCTGGATGATCATGTGTTTCTAAAGTGCTTGACCAGATCTTTTTCACTAGGTTTTTACAAGGTAAGTCAGAAACTTGTGAAGGTACATTGTACAGGCTGTAGTTTCTTTTAGAGTCCATGAAGGAATTTTTTTTTTTCTCAAAACACAACCCATCCATTGGGCGTAGTGGCTCACACCTGTAATCCCAGCACTTGGGAGGCTGAGGCAGGAGGATCGTTGTGAGTTTGAGACCAGCCTGGTCCACAAAGTGAGCTCAAGGCCGGCCTGAACTGCATAGCAAGACCCTGTCTCAAAAAGACAAAAAAAAAAAAAAAAATACAACCCATCCTTTCCTAGGTTTGGCACTGGAGAAAGCGTCTCCAGAGGAGGAGGGGGGCTGGCCCCATGACCTCCTCTGGGCGCACATGTGGCTTTCCCACAAATGGCTTTCTCCATGCTGATCCTCTTTTCTGCTGTTGCTCCTGGCATTCTGCACTCCTGTGTTTGTTATACAGAAATCTGTCTCCCCTAATGGTTTTAACAGCACAGCCCATGAAGCTGGAATTAAAAAAAAAGAAAGAAAAAAGAAAAGGAAAGGAAAGGAAAGGAAAGGAAAGGAAAGGAAAGGAAAGGAAAGGAAAGGAAAGGAAAGGGAAGGGAAGGGAATGCAGAAAGCTCTCAACCATTCTGGCCCTCTGAAGGTATGCCTTTGATCCTATTTGAAGTAACTTGCCATAGGACCTACAGTCTCTGCAGAGTTTATTAGTCACATTAGCATTAAATATCCCATATTGCTGGTCCTGGATGTACACCCCATATCTATTCAACAAGTCTCAGCACAAATGTCCCCTTTTCCTCACAGCCTATTCTGCTTCCTTCTTTCTCTCCATCAGGGCTTCTCTACAGTCCCAGGCTCTCCTGCGCTCCATGCATGAAGCAGTGGAAATACTTCTTCAGTACTCTGGTGGCACTGTTTGTGTGACATACCTATATAACTTCAGTGCTGGCAGCACTAATCAAAGAAAGAAACGCTATAGGCAGCAGAATTTCAAGCAACTAATTCCTTTCCAAGTCATGTCCTTGGCTGTAACTAAAGATCTTCACCTCTGGACTCAATAAATAGTCAATTAGATTGAATAAGCAGTATTAAATACACACACACACACACACACACACAAACACACACGGTGCATTCCCTTTCTTGAAGATTGTAAAACAGTGAGCTAAGATGTAAATGATGAGTTGCAATTTCAGGGCACAATAAGGATCGTATTTAAACCCCAAAACATGCTTACCGGGTGACTTGTCAACACCATTGCCCAGTGCCCCGTACCATCCCTCATCTTCTGAGCCTCATGTCTCCCTAGCAGGTTTATTGGTCTTGTCTGTTCCTCCTCAGGTTCCAGAAGTTCTCTCTATGACCACTCAGGATTGGATTGTTTACTTGAATCATTGCGAGCCACACCCTAGAGGACCTTTCCCGAGATGGCCATGCCTGCTTTGTTCTGTGACAACAGATCTTGCTGTGACTTTGCCTTCCTTTGGCTTCTACCCTTGGGGCATGACAGCCTCACTGAGACTGGGCTGAGCCTTTCTCTCTGGCCCTTCCCCTCATTTCCTGTCAAGGCTTCAAAGCTCTTCTTTATGACTTCTAAGTTTCATTTCAAATTTGAGGTCCTCTCAGAGATTCTGACTTCAGCTCCCCAGTCTGAGGATAATACTGTTATTACTCTTCTCTCTCTTCAGTCTGAAGACCCAACAGGCTGCCCACTTGCTGCATTATGGTCTCATGTCTTACCGCTCAGATAGTGTGGGTAGATTGGGTGTAGGGATGTAACTCTGTAATCCAGTGCTCAGAAGGATCACTGTGAGTTCAAGACCAGCGTGGGCTATAGCACAGAAACAAAAATTTCCCGTTTTCCCTGTACGCCTTCTGAGAACGGATATTTACACTAACACTGTACATTTTTATCAACTTGGAAAAATATGCTACCTTTTCATTTTCATGCAGATCAGGAACCATTTATTCTTTAAAGTTAGGTGTGATAGCAGGCAGATAGTCTGCTCCGTATACCAGGGGAGCTGGTGTCCCACTGCTCTGTCCTCCTCGAGGCAGAGCTGGAAGCACAGCCTGCTTCCCACACAGTCCGCTGCCTGGGCTCCACGGAGGACCATCCCTGAGCAACAGGGTGGAAGTGAGAGGGGCCATTTCTCTCTGGGCCCACTGTACTCTCCCTCTCTCTGTTGTGCCCTCTCTGTCTCCCAGCTGGGTGTTTTCCTCCTGTACTCTGTGCCTTCCGGCTAGCAGAAGCCACACATTTTCCTGCTGGGCCTACACATGTTCTTACTCCCAGGCAATGTTCAGTCTCTTCCCCTGCAACTGTGATATTGAGATTTTTGTCCTCACATCTCATCTGTTTGGGTTCAAATTCGTACAACATCTAGGCATATCCAGAAATGCAATTCCGTTTTCCTAAACATATGGACATAATTTCACTGGAGTGTGGTATAGAGTCACCGGCTTTGGGCCAGGAGTTCTGACATTAATGAGCCCACATCGCTTCAGTTGGAGGCTGGCTTTGCATTACTATGGAAAGATCACAAAATGTCTGAGAAGAGCCACAAAACAGATTGTGTCCACCAGCAGCACCACATCACTCTTCAGAACTCCAGAAGTGGCCCACAAGTTTCTTCCCGGATTAGGAAACATCAGCGTTCCCTGAAGTTCCTTATACATACTCTAGAAAATATTTATCTCGGAACACAAGAGTCCTGACCCTGTCATATTTCGTGCTAATATCACTGTGATCCTAGAGAATGCCAGAGCGACAGCTATGTTAACTACCACCATCCATGGCACGTACTGTCACCACTGGCTGCGCTCCACCATGGCCTCTGCGCTTCCAGTGTTTGCTGAGTGACTGTCAGCACCTGATATTTTGCCAAAGGTAGCTGTGCCTGACGTCAGTGCTGCCAGCGCTGCCCCCTGTCTTGCCAACTCCATTCCTGCTGCTTCTACTAGTGCTGCATTGCTATGGCCTCAAGAGGACTGCAGACACTGCTGGCACTGCATTGTCACATCCCTTTGCTGTCCCTTTTCTTCCTGCAATACCCTGGGCATGGGCTCGTGCCTAGGTGCTGTGTCAGATGGCATTCTGACCTTTTGTACATCTCCCTCCCTGGAAAACACAGGCTCTGCAGTCAGCGGGACGTACACACCAGAGAGAACACAATGAAAAGCAACGAGCCATTCACCAAAAACAATCAGAGTACAGTATTTTTTTTACCTTTCTACACTGTAGTGATTAAGCTAACGAAGACTATTTGGTCTCCAGGATGCCTTTAAAACTGCATAGTCTGTGCTTGCGCTAGATGTGCACGTGCTAACACTGCATAGCCACGAGTATTTTAGTGGACACCCAAGACTCCTGAGTGAATGGCATAAAGCAGATACAAACTTGTGGTAGAGGCTAACAGGATCGAGGCTTTGTTCGATGGGCTGAGTGAATGGCATAAAGCAGATACAAACTTGTGGTAGAGACTAACAGGATCGAGGCTTTGTTCGATGGGCTTCCATGCATCAAGCTGTCACACAGGCATGAACGTGCCTGAATGACCCTGTGCATGCAGGTTTATATGTGTAGTATGTGTGTCTCACACTACTAATATAAGTATCTCAGAGTGGAGGCTAAGTCTCATTATAATTGTATGCACCCCCAAGCATGTGCTCTGATGCAAAGCTATGAAATCCCATAAATGTTTGATGGAGAAAAACTGTTTCACAGTTTTCCATTCAGAGCACTTTTCATTAGTAGAAGCTCCAAATCTTTAGGAACAAAGCGTTTAATATTCCACAGCTGTCTACCCAGTCAGCACATCAAAAGTTACCAAAAAGGGACAAGGGAAATCAAAGAAATGCAAATGAATATAATGTCACAACCTTGCTTTCATTGTGCTTTTAAAAAAGAAAATATAGAGGCAAAAATTTCCCACTGACATAATTGTAATTTTTTGGTTGCTCTCAAAATATCGCTGGGCAGGAAGTTGGAAAATTTGTATCTATACAAGTCACAATTCAAATCTTAACTTTTTCTTGACAGTTTAGGAATCTTTGGGCATGACTGTTACAAGCTGTGTAACAGTAAACTCATAATAATTGGATTTATTTTGCTTTTCCTGAACCTTCCCTTTGAGAGCTCTAGCCCTTTATGCTGTTTCCAAATAGCTTTAGGAGTCCCCAGAGGGTCTGAGCTGTGTTTCTAAAACCAGCTATGGTGGTAACTATTTGGGGGCTTTGACCTTTCACTCTGCTCTCTCAGATCATGGTGGTGAAATTTACAGCAAGATCCATGCTGAATTTAGCAGCCAGGCCACTGGTGTCCACTGAAGCATTCTTCTGATACTTCTGGCCAGGAAATGCACCAGGTCTATGCTTCTTTTCTTCCGTGTTTTGACTCAAAGTTGCTGATGCCGAAGGCAGAATGTGGTGTGTCTCAGTCTGTCAGTATCACCAGGGACTCATCAAGGGTCTGTGTCCTTCCAGGGAATACTTCATGCTCTTGGCCTTTCTCTGTATTTGTCATCCAGCCTTGCCTAAGTGTCATGTCTTCAGGGCTATCACAAGATGGTCTGTTGTTTTCATTAGATTAAGCAGGTCTCTACTGAATGTTACCTTTCCAGGTAATGCCTCATGCTCAGACAAATGTGTCAAGTCATCCTTAAAAAGAGGTGGTGGTGGTGCCAGTGTTGGCCTAGTTGGGATGGAAAGATCTGGCCCTTCCTAGAATAGCAATTGTCTGTTTGCCCTGTTTGTCAGAGTAACTTCCCCCTCAGTTTCCTACTCCCTCTACCTCTTTCCTGACCTCTATTTCTGTGGACCAGCTAAATGGCACAGCATAAGGACATGAGCACTAGGAATGCACTTCATACCAAGGGTAAAAGAAACAGAGAAATTTGTGAGCATACAGAAGGACATAGCTTTCTTTTCTTTTCTTTTCTTTTCTTTTCTTTTCTTTTCTTTTCTTTTCTTTTCTTCTTTCTGTCTTTCCTTCTGTATTTTATTCATTTTGTTGTTGGTACTTGAACTTGAACGGAGGCCTTCATACTGATCTATATCCCTGTTCATATTTATCTATTTATTTAGAGACAGAATCTCACTAAATTGCCCAGGCTTAGCTTAAACTTGCAATCCTCCAGTTTCATCTCCGAGAGCGCTGACATTACAGCCAGGTACCACCACACCTGGCTTAAGTGATTTTTCAAAAACAGTGGTAGTGGACCAGGGGTTTAGCTCAACAGTATAAATGCCTGCTTGGCAAGTGCAAGGTCCTGAGTTTGATCACCAGTACCAAAACAAAACAAAACAAAACAAGTGGTAGCCACCTCCCTCTGCTTCTGGAATGACTGAATCCTTCTGCGGAGTTGGCTAACACTTAAAGAGCACTGCACAAATGAGAAGGGCTCACATATTCAAATTGCATCATTTTTCCTGAAATATTGAGAGTAAATATAGTAGAAGAAGAGCAGAAATTTCTATCCTGATTCATCAGTTCCCACTTCTGCAACCTTGGTTAAGTTTACCCAACCTGACCTTTACTTTTTTCTTCTATAACATGGGGAAGATATTAGTGCTTATCCCATAGAATTATGAGAACTGTTTAAATTTAAAAACAGGCAGAAACTGGACCTGGCACAGTATTTGTGCTCAGTAACTCTTAGCTGTGACTCTGAAATTTTCTATTATAATTATTATTGTTTAATCACTGCTACCCACATTTCATTCTGTAGTTCATTTGGTTTGCTGATTTTTCCCTAGAGAAAGTACCTGGCTTTTTGGCTATTAAGCACTTTTTTTCCCTGTTGGTATTTCAGCAGGATATAAAATGGCATCTCTGAAAGGCCTCTAGCTATTGGAAAGGTGAAACGCCTGCCCGTTGTTTTAATTAGAAAAGATATTTTCAGGTGGTGCCCTGAAGAATGAGATGATGTTTTTTGAACAGCTACGGCTACAGGGAAGATATCTTATCACCATGTAGGTTTCCACAACGCCTGGAGCCAAATTCCAGGAAGAAGCTGAGCTAGGAAATATATTCTGGGCATTGAATGTGATTATGAGGGGAAAGCAGCTTGAAAATGTGTGACATTAAAACAATTTTCTAAGGCTAGAAAGTCATATTCTATTAAACTCCTTTGGTCACTTAAATTGTTTTAGGACTCTGTGCGTATTTTGTGCCTGCCAGTAAAACAAGATTATGTCGAGTAACTAATGTCTAATCCCAGTGGCTTGATGCCATGAAGTTATTTCTCATTCCTGACTTCTGGTAAAGGGGAGCACCATGTGCTGGATCCTGGGACGTCACCCCTGCATGTTAGCTCTCCAGGAAATGCAGCTTCCATTGTACCTGTCATTCTTGAATTTTTAAAAATTTCTTGAACTATTTCACATGCTTAAGGGAAAAAAAAAAACAGTTCTAAAGCCTTGGTTTTTATGGGTTATATCTATAGATATTGACATTATCATACATTAAAATAAATTTTAAAATACATATTAATTCATTTAAAAATATAGGCCCAGAACATTAACATAAATAGCATTGTGGAAAATAACATACTTTCCAAGGCAAACAGTTAGAATAGTGCCTTTCACACTTCTAAAAGTCTTTTTAATGTGTAGTTTCGTGAAGGAAAGCTGCATTCTCTTACGTTTTCCATTTCATCTATTATTTCCTCTATCTTAACATTGATAGAGAAACCCAGATGTCTCACAGGTTTGAAGTTAGGACAGTATGACCGAGCACAAAAGAGACTGAGACTTGTCCTCCCACGTGCTAATGCCTCATCTCAGAAGAAAGGGGAGGCATTTTCACCCATAAGCCATTGCCTGGAACTCACCACATCGTCAAGTTGACTTCAGTTAAGCCTAGGAAACATGGGAAACTGATGGAATATTAGATAAGAACTAATATTTTTGCCACGGATTCATCCAGTTGGTATTTCTTCATGTCCCCTTCCATTACTTCATTGTCCATGGCGTTGCTCTCTTTAAATAGTGAACCAGAGAGTATGGCGTTTAAACTCAATGAAAGCAGGCTCAGAAAATGTGACACCAAGGATGGATTTAGACTGGCAAGACACTGCCTTCACTGCCATTGTATAGTAACCTCGTCTTTTTCATCTGTCTGCTGTGGTTTTGCCTTCCTGTTTCATAAAAATGACACTTTCAAAATCAAAAGTGCTCATAGTAGATATCTTTCCTTCCCATCCCAATCCAAATCTATGGTTTGCTATCCATTCTCTTCACATTTACTATTCTCTCCATATTTCCTAAAAGTACTTCTTGAAATTACAGATGATCTGCCTTGGGCTTCTGGAGCTTTCAGCATCCATGCTTGCAAAGCAGTTTCTTCCGCACAACACTTGTTCCTTAGTGCTCTACGCCACTACTGGCCAAATGTCAGTGTGTATAGGAAGCACTCGAGTTCTTGCAAATGCAGTTATAATTTAGTAGATGCAGGGCGAATCTGAAATTCTGGATTTCTAACGAGCCCCAAGGTGATGTGGTGCTACCAGTTCTGGGACCACACTGAATTTTAAGACTCTAAACCCCATTGCATACCTTTGGAAAACCATCTCCCTTCGTGCTTTTTCTTTTATACCAGAAGAGACTTTAGCTACACTTCCACCTCCAGCAGGCCATTCAAAACTCACTGTGAATTTTATCTGCCACAAAGTGTGTCTCCAGCACACTTTCAGCAGTTCAGGATGTAAATGTGATAGTTGCGGTTTTTCCGATAGCTGCCCCAAGCTAGCTATGATGAATCCCCTTCCCTCTCTTGCAATGCGTCTTCTTATAAAACTTGTCCAGAATCTATTATTTTTCAGTTGCTTTCATTTATCTTAAATACAAATTTGTTTTTCCAAGATTCAATCTTATCCACCTCAGAGCTGACAGTGTCTGTTGTGTGTTTGAGCTGGTACTCTCCACAGAAATTTAATAAGCTTGGGGGGAGAGGGGTACTGGACTGGTGCTCACATATTGCATCCCCTTTTAATTCTGTTGCAGGTGGACTGAAGAAAGTGAGAAGGAATAGACTAGGGTTTTCCCATGTGAACTGGCTGAATTTCTCTCTTTGGTGTGCAATGACTGCCCTTCAGGGAACGATCTGTGGATGGCTGTCTAGAGGTGATGTCCTCTTCAAGTACATCCTGTGCTCAGTAACACTCCTCCTAGCTCTTAAGCTACACCATTTTGGAAATATTGAGGCTCCCAATATTGACCTTTTCAGTCTACTGAATCCACGTAAAATGTGATGTAGCTGCTTATTCAGAAGAAGGAATCTAAGGATGGAAGAGGACTGGGGCTTTATCTGCTCCTTCCTATTGCTTCTGTGTCCAATTCTTCTTTTTTCATGCATCCACTGACAGTATATGTGCAGCAAGAAAAATGAAACCTGAATTTTTAGTTTCCTTTTCTGGTTGAAGGTTCCCTCAATCTTTTCATGTTAGCCTCTTGCTGGAGGGAGGAGCAAGAAAACATGTTCTTTCATCCTGCATCAGAAGGGATAAAGCAACAAGTTATTTTTGTTTGTTTTTTGCGGTACCAGGGTTCGAACTCATGACCTTGTGCTTGCCAGGAAGGCGCTTATGCCACTGAGCTAAATCCCCAGCCCAACAAGTTGTTTTTAATGAAGGCTGAAGTGTTCAAAAATGGCTCTCCCTTTCATGCCACTCTGCCAGTTAGACTGAACAGGAAAGCAGAGGTATGGTTAACAGGAGGGAGATTTCTTTGGCAATTCTCAGCTTTGCAGGAAGGCAACTCTCCTAGAAGTCCTGTAGGGCCTTGAACTTCTACACTCCAGCATTTAATCCCTTTATTCTCAGCATTGGGTCTGAAACACAACTACTAGGCGAACAGAGAAATCCTAGTTGACTGCTTGTTAAATGTGTCTGTGTGACATTGGATGTGATCATCACTCAAGGGAAGTTTCAGGACCATTTTTGCTTTTAGTGTATTGAAATCATATCAAGCGGAATTTGGACAAGTGAAGAGTCTGTTTCTTACTTTCTTTTTCTTTTTTTTTCTCAGCTGTTCTAGTGCTATGTATACTCCCAGAATTAGACCAAGAGAAGGTATTTATTCTAATTTGCTAACACCTGCTTTGTCTGGGAATGTTTGATGCAACCAAAGGGAGAGAAAGATACATTCACAAAGCTGTGGCGCATCTGTGACATTTGCTCTGATTTAACACATTTGGGTTCGGATTCCTGAGATTTCCTCGTGCTCTGCATGTCAGTTCTGCAGCTGCCCCCGGTGCGGGCAGATGCGTGTAGAGGCTAAGCTCACCTCTCTGGGGGCAGCCTCCCCTCCCGGAGAGTAGGCAAAGAGCCTGCGCAAAGCTTAACAGCCGCTTTTGCATCCATCTAATTCAACTTCTCTTCTCACCAGTATCTTTCTTCTTTCTGTGACTAGGTGAACCGCTCATGAAATTGTGCATAGAAAACTGATCCATCAATCAATTGTGTAAAAAGCATGTTTTATTTTTTTTCATTTAAAAATCCAGTCTCTTCACTGGGCATCACTTAAATTGTGACGATTTGGCATAAAAATGTCAGAAAGAGCCCCTTCCACGTGACTAATTATGGACCAATGAGGTCCTCAGAGCAGGGATTCCCTCCGGGTTGATGCCCTGCTCCTTCTGTACATCAGTCTTCTGGATCAGTGGTTTTCAAACATTTGGAAGCAAACAAATCCCCTGAAAGAGTTCTGAAATGCCATGTGAAGTCTGAAACATGGATTCTATTTTATTAATTTGAGATAGTGGTCAGTTCATGTGAATTTCATGTATAAGAATAATACCAAGAGATCTATACATTCTTTCCCCTACAGGGGTTACGTTTTGTACAACTGTAGTACAATATCCCAACCAAGATGTTATCACTGATCCAGTCAAGATGTACAGTTCTTTCTCTATATTTTATTTTATTTTATTTTATTTTATTTTATTTTATTTTATTTTATTTTATTTTATTTTATTGTGGCAGGTCTCACTCTGCATCCCAGGCTGGCTTTGAGCTCACTACATAGTCCAGGGTGACCTGGAACTCACAGCACTCCTCCTGCCTCAGCCACCTGAGTGCTGGGATGACAGGGATGTGCCACCACTCTCAGCTAAGATACAGATTTCTATCACTGCAAATATCACCCATAATGTTCCCTCTTTCTTTCCCTCTTCTGTAGCCATACCCTCTTCCTGTCCTTTGTGTGGATCAAGGTCCTGGCGTGGCCTTTTCTGATGTCAACTTTTGGGACACCTCATTACAACTTCACAGGGTGGAAATCTCATCTGTCCCTCTTGAGCTTCTGCATAGGAAAACACATGGTATGAAGGGGTGGAGATACACCTGGAGGGTGTAGCCTGTTTGTCTCTTCTCCTTGGCTCTTCCTCAGTTATGTCCTTTATAATAAACCAGTAAGATCAGGTAAATACTTCTCTGAGTTCCAGGGATCAAACCTAATGAAGAGTTCATGAGAACCTTAGATGTACTAATCACAGCATCCTGAGTCCGGAGACTGACCGACACCTTCAATTGCTAACTCTGGGTAGTTAATGTTGTAATTGAATTATAGAGCATCCAGTTGGTGCCTGAAGAGCTGAATGCTTGCTGTGGGAAACCCATATATTTGGAGTCCTGTTATCTGGGACATTTTTTGTCTATGCCATTGTTATACCTCAGTGATCCACATCTTGAAATTCATGTCTGAAATATGAGACAAAAAGAAAACTTAAGGAACTCACCACCATCTTTTCATCTCTTGTCTATCTTCACGATCTTGTCTGGAGAGGCCCCAGCTAGTTTTCCTTCTTTTTTTTCCTTTTGGAGTCTTGTTGCATGTGTTTCACATATAATATTCATGAATTTCAGTAGTAAATAAAGGAATAAGGAAAAGTAGATGGTTTATTTGCCTAAAAGTAGAAATCTATCTCATACATTTTAAACATTTTCATGTGTTGTTTTTGAAACAGGGTTTTGCTATTTGGTCTTGGCCATTCTTGAACTTGCTATGTAGCCCAGGTTGACTTCAAATTTATAATTCTCTTGAGTGCTTGATTGCAAGTATCCATAACCATTCCTGGGTGTATCTAAGATGAAATCCAAATATTTTAATAAATGTTTAAATAAATATAGCAAACATTAAAAATTGGAAAATATGAAACATTTAAAAAAGTAAAATAAGAATTGTAAATGAACCAATTATATAATGTTACTATTTGATCAATGGTTTTTAAAATACATTATTAAAAGTAGTTTGCTAAATCATGTGGAATCATTTACGTATTTCATCCTAACTTTCATCTAATGTAAAAATAAATACAAAATCACACAAAAGACTCTTTACATTGAAAAATATATATGTAGTCCTAATTGTTTTGGCAGTTTGGAATTCAGAGAATCTCAAAGGGAGAGGGTATCCTATTTGATAACAGGCTATACTCTTCAAGGAAATGTGTATAATGCATACAAGGATTATTTCTTAATTGCTTATTAATAGAAATTCTGGGGGCTTCCTCTAAAACAATATTTGATATTTATTTCTTCAGTGCTTAAAAATATTTCTGTTCTCAGGATAAAGAAATAATTTTTCAAAAGAAGTGCCTCACTTTGTAATGCGGAGGGGACATTACTATGAAGAGATACACTATATGTTCTTGGTCAATTTAAGAGAGTAAATAAAGGCAAAAAATGTGAAATGTGTTCCCTTATAACTTTCCTTCAATGTGAACCTGGAGGTATATCCTCAGTTTAAAAGATCATTGTTCTAAGTGAAGTAGGCTGAAGCATAGTATCTGTTTAAGCCTTTGGCCTGAAAGATATTTAGAGTCAAATACCGTTCTCTGGGCATATGTGAGATTTTTCTTGAGTATGAGCAGGAGTGAGAAATGCACAGAATCTGTTTCATGATTTTTATAATGTATTTAGCCTGAGTTTTGCACACAGCTATTAGAGCAGGAGGAAAACGTCTGAAAAGAAAATAACTAGTAAGTGGTTTTCACTAGAATTTCTAGTAAAGCCTAGGGCAGTTTTATCTTATTATACTAGGAGAGATAAAGCAGAGATCTGTGATTGTGAGGAAAGTGTTTAATCAGTGTGTATTAATGCGCTTATGTTACTAGAAGATATTTTCCTATTTTGTAGTCTTTGCCAACAGTCTGTCTAAACCTGATGATTAAAAAAAAAAAATCAATGCCTGGGGGCAGGGTATGGAGGTGCATTTATTTGTTTATTTCATCTCCTGGATGGTGTTAGAGAACTGAGACCAGGGTAGCAGTGTAGCTGAGCCAGTATGGGAGGTATCTGTTCTCTGCACTCCCCTCCTTTCCCACTCCAGCCTCTCTGCTCTCACGAAAGTAAAAGTTAAAGACATGATTCTGAAAGAGTCTCTGGTCCTAAGAAGAAACAAAACCTTCATCAAAGCAAATAATCTGAAATAGGTGACCAGCACTGGGGTGTGGCACATGGGGAGAGTTCAAAAGAAAATGGTCATCAAGAAGTCAAAGAATTACAAATGCTGGCAGAAGCGACTGTTGGGTGAAAGGGACCCTCCTACATCATTGGTGGGAATGTATACTAGTACCAATATGGAAATCTGTGTGGATGTTTCTCAGAGAACTACAATTAGAAAATTTATGTGACAAAGATATTCTCCTAGGTATCTTTCCCAGAGCCAAAAGCACCATATTAGAGGGATACCTGCATACCAATGTTTATATCAGCAAAATTCATAGTAGCTAAATCCTGCAAGCAGCTTGTATACCCATCAACAGAAGAGTGGATAAAGGAAATGTGGTATATATACACAAAGCAATACTACTCATCTATAGAGAAAGATAAATTCAAAGCCATTTGTAGGAAAGTGCGTGCTACTAGAAGATATACTGTTGAGTGAAACGAGTCCAGCACACAAGCTTAAATATCATATGGTATTTCTTGTTTGCGTAAGGGAAAGTACTAACAAAAGGCAAAATAAAGCCTGGATAGAAGGATACAAAGGGATAGACCTCTTGCCAAGGAGAAGGATTCAAGAATAGAGGGGAGAGGGAAGGGAAGAGAAAGGAAGAAGAATTAAGATGCGCCACGCACAGGAGTCTAATAACTGCAATGAATGTAAACATTACGTGCCATAGACACGAGCTACTAATAAAACAACAGCCATGATGAAAAAGGGGGAGGGATCTAGAGACAGAAAGAGGCAGGTGAGAAGGGGATTTACAAACCCAAACTGCATTATGTGTATGTACTTACTGCTTACAATTAATGTTGGCTCCATGTACAGCAAACATGTTCTAATAAGAAACATTAACTTAATGCAAAATAAAATAAACAAAAACAAAACAACAACAACAAAAACAAACAGGTTCATTCAGTCCCAACCTGCCCTAGGAAATCCTGGTGTAATGACAGGTGATCATGTCGTTAGCAATGACAGTCACATTCTGGGCCCCAGGCTTGTTTCCAGCCTGGGCTTCACCTTTTCTTCCTCCTTTTGAGCATCATCACTGCCATCCTCATCACTGCTTAGTGATCCTCAGTTTTGCAGACAGAAATTCAGGGTGCAGTGAGTTGTGTCCAAGCTGTAACATCCATTCTTTCATGCGATTCACGGTGGTTTCCAACCTTGGTTGCACATTAGCACATTTTGGGAGGTATTGTGAAATTCCCAACAACCAGTCTCTCTACATACAAATTAAATCAAGGTGGGATCAGGTATATGTATTTTTCATACTTATTTAGATGATATGCACATCCAATGGACATGAAAACAATTTAAATTATAATATTTAAATATTTTAATATGACATTAGATTCCCCATATTCACCCTTTGCCAGATCCTGAAACTGTTACATTCCAGCCTGGGACTGACAGTGTGACAGCCGTGGACCCATGGATGCATTTCTGTGAGTCTGTGCTGGGTGGTGGAAGGAGCTGGCATAATGCATGCCTCCTTGCCTTCTGGTACCTCTCTCCTGTTACCTAGCAGGAGTCTGGCCTCTGGGTTGAGTTCACTGGTTCCTTTCCTGGTGACTACAAGCTGTTTCTGCTCTTGCATGCAGTCGTATATAGAGCTTTAAGACAGTATAAAATACATGGGTTTTGGTGAGAAGTAGACAAGGTGTTTAGACCTGGTTCTGCCATGTGCTACTTGTGTGACTTTAGGTGATGTTCATGACCTTTCTAAATCTCAGCTTCTTTATCTGTGAATCCCTGTTAGGCTGCAGCATTAGAAGTAAAGAGGAAACGTGTAACTATGTGAAGGCCACTGGCTGAGTGCCTAGAGCTAGCAAGAACTCAATAAATAACTGTTTCTCTTTGTCAAGGAGGCCAATTCATTTAAAAGCAGTTCCCTTTTAACCTTCTCATTTACATTGTCTGTGCTAAAAAATGAATGGGCTCCATTTTTATTCTCGTGATGTAGTTTCCTATTCTGCTCAGTCCTGTGCATGCATGCACAGAAGAATATGTCCTTTATGTTTCAAAATAACAGCTAACCTGTCATCAGAAGGCCAAGAACTTTGATTTTTTTTGTGAGGAGAAACCCATTTATATTTCTCCCCTTTCTAGTATCTCCTTCCTTAGCCAACCACCAGATGAATTAGCTTTTTGCACATAAATAACAAAAATGATTTGTGGATAGGATTTAGTCATTGGAGCTTGGATTTCTTAACCAGTGGCCAAAAGTAGATGCTGGTAAATTGAGGCAGGATTGACTCCAGCCTTGTCAGGTTAACTGAGCCTCATTACATCCCACTTTTAGTGGTAAACTACAAGGTGTGAAGTCCGCTGTTCAATATCTTGTCCTAGGAACAGTATTTAGTACTTTATAGAAAGTAAGTGTTTAGGGAATGCATACTTGTCAGAGGAAAGAATAATTAAGTGATAAACAGTATATCTAGGAGCTAAACTCTATGCTTGTCATTGACCCACTTTATATTCATTAACAGGCCTGCCACATGTGTATCTATTGATTATATGGATAGATTGCAAGAAGAAGTGAAATTAAATGAAATGATAAAATGAACTAAAGATGAAGAAAGACCTACTGGATGGATATAGTGCTACCCTCAGGCTGCTTCTGTATTTACCTGCTCTATACACTAAAGAACTTACTCTTTCAGTTTATCAATTTTCTTCTCTATAAAATGGGTGAATGATATTTTTATAAACAGGGTAGAAAGTTTCATAAAATCAGGTCCTCTAGCT
Source organism: Hydrochoerus hydrochaeris (assembly GCA_004027455.1). NCBI lineage: Eukaryota > Metazoa > Chordata > Mammalia > Rodentia > Hydrochaeridae > Hydrochoerus > Hydrochoerus hydrochaeris. Next base: position 741,137 of record PVLA01000012.1, read on the forward strand.
CAGTGTTGTGAATTCGCTGGAACTGTTCCAGATATAATTTATTGTTTGGTATAAGTAGCAGCTACAAATACAGATGATCCTTGACTTAAGGTGGATTATATCCCAATAAAGCCAATGTAAGTTAAAAGCATTGTTTAATAGAAAATGCACTTAACATATCAGCTCATTAGCTGAACATCATTGCTTCGCAACTGCACACTGTCAAATGTCAGTTTTGTACCTTCATGATCTTGTGGATGACCTGGAGCCGTGACTCTGTCGATGCTCAGCAATCTTTAGACAATGTTACTGAGTATCACTAGCCCCAAAATAATCCAAATTCAAAGTATGCATTGTTTGAAATGTATATCACTTTCACATCATAGTAAAGAAAAAATGATTTAAATCAAACATGGCAAGTCATGGACTGTTTACTGGTTCTTTAATAGGAAAGACTTCTAAGTTATTATTTCAAACTGTCCTTAATTGTTTAGCACTTGCACGTACCTTTGTGCATGGCTGATCTGTAGTTTAATCCTGTACCTATACATCGATGGAAAGATTGTGGTTTTAAATGATGTTATCTCAGCTCAGGAATTATTGTGCTTGATGGGAGCCTATGTCCTTAGCACTGATGTAATGGCTAGATGTTGCTCTATAGACTTGACTAAGCAGAAAGCTGCTGAATTTTTGGCATTTGCATTGATGGACACCTGATCACTGTGATGTTCTGTGAGCCTCAAACAAAGCAGAATGAAGTTGCTAGGCCAAGGTTTAGGAAGAGACATGGACAGTAAATATTATAAAACTAAAGCATTGGTAGCTTTTGGAACATTCCTACACAGTTCTTCTATTCATGAGCCCCACAGGTGCCACTGTTGGTATTAGTTTCCAGGTTGTAATAATGGGGAAACAGCACCTTAAGCCAGTCTTTATCTCTATGGCCATGATGCTGTAATTATACACATCACCTCTACATAGATTCCATTGGTCCAAAGGTGGCCACGCTTAGCTTTAGTGAAGCTAAAAAACATAATCTACACCTAAGAAGGCACTTGCCTTGGCAAAATTCATTTAAAAAGGTAAAGGGAAGTCAGGCCAGTAGGAGACAATTTAACCTCTCTGCTGGAAGTGTCTTGTAGTTGTGGACAGGTGTGTTTAATTTTACTAGAATTCTTGTGTGTATTTTATTAGAACATTTTGGTTACAGATAATGAAAGACGTAAAAGAGAAGACGTTACCTGGGTACATATGAAGCAGAAAATGAGAAACCAGAAAAGTTGGCTTTGTAGGATCAGGTCTCACAGAAATTGTCATGGGGGGCATTTTTAGATTTAAAGATACTCAAAGACCTCTAAAGTTATCTCCTTCACCTTGTACACTAAAGTGACCTGACTACACCAAAATGTCTATTTTTTCATCTCAACTAACTTGCTTTTTCCTCTTAATTTCCACTTATAGATGAACTTGCTGAGGCTCATCCTTCCTTTTAATAAGTATTTTCTTCCTCCACTGACCTGTAGAACATTATTTCACTTTCTGTGTCAAGTTACATAGGTTTTGGGTCACTGGTTTGCCTCAGAGGTTGATTCCTTTGTCTAGCACTGTATAAGGCAGGGGTAGAAGGTATAGTGTATCTATTATTATACGAGCTCCTTACTACTCATAGTGTCATTCAGAGACCAATAAGATCAATATTTCCAGCCGGGGCTTTAGCTCAGCGGCATAAGCGCCTGCCTGGCAAACATGAGGTCGTGAGTTCTTTCCCCGGTACCAAAAAACAAAACAAACAAAAAAAAATCAGTATTTGCTGAGCAGTGATAGCATTAGACTCTCAGGTCATACTTCAGACCTACAGTATGTGTTTCCTGGAGCTACCATAACAGAGTATCATAAGCTGAGAAGCTTTTACAATTGAAATTCACTGCGTTATCATTCTGGAGATTGGATATTTGGGATCAAGAAGTTGGGTAGATTGGCTCCTTCTGTGGTCTGTTGAACTGAACCAAAGGCCCTGAGCTGGCTGAGGTAATGTGCACACTACTGGATTCCTCCCTACCTCAGCCTTCACCACTGGAGACCCTGAAGAAAGAAAGAACAAAAAGCAGAGAAACAGAAGCCAGCAGAATCAGCAATTAAGGCTCTGCTGCTCTGCTCCTCCCATTGTCCTCCAGTGATAAAAGTTAGCATTGTGCCTGTAGGGAGAGAAAATTCTGAGGGATCCCATCTGGTATTGCACAAGTGCAAGGGTACATTTTGGTAGCTGAAAGGTAGTCGAATGATGATTAGCACAGACACCATGCGAATACAATGTTTCACTCAATAATAATATCAAGAAGGGCTTAAGAGAACAAAAGCCATAAACAATATGGCATTTTTAGTATGTTACTAAATCTGTAAGAAAGTGAATTGCCTCAGGTTTACTCTAATTCCTGTGTATGCTTTTCTCAGCCACATTATCTTACATTTTTAAGATGAGGAGATGAAAATTATAGGAGAAGTTAACAAAACTATGAACTAAGAAAATCTTGCTGACAGTGCCCAGGTGTCCATTCCCCGGTGACCTGATCCATGTAGCATGCCTTGAGCCTCACGCTGGCCCCGTTCCCTAAGATCTTCCTCCAGGGAGACATCCCTTGGGCTTTTCTTCAGGCTTCTGAGCCATTTCTTATATAACTGAGTTTGTCTACACAATCCCACTCCATGTCTTTCTTGCCTATGACTAATTACCCTCATGTACCTTTCTCAGGCCAAGTTGCTCTTCTGAACTCCCTGTAACAGTCTCCTCAAGGCTGACTTTGAAGGTCTCAAGGGCACCCAAACTAAACACACCAAATCAGGTTCATTCATACCACATCCCTCCCAATCTCGTCTTCTGTGCTCTCCTCTTTTCTCTCTCCTTTTCTTGCTCTCCTCTTACTCTTCTCTGTTATCTTTCTCTTCTTGCTTCCCTTTTGCATTTATTTCTTTTTGAAATTTCTTTATGATATTCCCTAAATGCCCCTTAAAATTATTAATTTCTTTGGGTCTGTATCAGAGCAAGGAAACTGAAGGTATGTTCCCTACGACCTGAACACTCCCAACACATCTTCCATCAACTGCTTTGTCCTCTGTCCTCAGAATATGATTACACTCCCCACAGTAGCATCTCTCCACTGCTCAGAAGTATTCGATGGTTCTCCATGGCTGTCTGGGTAAAGATAAAGCTTCTAGGCATGGATTTGAAGGCTCTGCATTGTCAAGCTCTTTTGTACCTCTCAAGTCCAGCTTGGCCTCTAGCTTTTCCTTACACTTTTTGCAACATCTATGCTATATTTTTTTAGGACTCAACTGACTCTTTCAAATTACAGGACCTTTGCACACTCTTTCCTTGCTCTTCTTTGCATCTCATCTCACACTATCTAGTTCGAGTGCCCTCCGGTGCCTGACACTTGAGGAAATTCTTCTCCTTGGTAACATTTCAGAATTAATTGTTATATTTATGGGTTCAATTATTTGATAAAAGTCTGACAATTCCTAGACTATAACAGTTCCTTGAGCAAAAAACATATTAATATTTTGTGACTATTTTTTTCTCATTGCCTACCTTAATGCCTTTATTTAGCTGTAACAATGAATCTAAATATTGGAACTCATACCCTAAAATGTATTGGTAAGACTCACTCACTTACTCTTTTAACATGTTTTTGTGTATGAATGTGTTTGCCCTTGACAGTCTTTCTGCACAGAACAAAACAAAGCAGATTCCAGCTCTGTTAATTCTTGTGGCAAAGGACAGAAGCAACTTAAAACACATATATGAGAGGAAATATAGCTTGCAATAAGTTAAGTGCAGCAATTCAAATTGGTGAGGTGGTCAGAATTGAGGGTTAGATCAAACATGTGGAAGAGTTGGGTTAGACAAACAGGCTTCTCTGTGAAGGTGCTTTTGAGTTGGACTTTTATCATAAATAAAAGTGAGCTACACAAAAGACAGAGTTTCAGGCAGAAGTACAGCAAGTGAAAGGCACTGTGTTGAAGAAAATGAAAAAAAAAAATTAATGTGTCACTATTCCTGGGATTCACAAGAGCAAGTCTTTAATCTTAAAACAGTGGAATGTGACATTAGTAGGTGCACTGGGGTGTCTTATTGTTCAAAGGGGGCAACAACAGCACGCTGGTTGGGATGGTTTGTTTTGCGGAATCGTTATCACAGGGCACAATGTGTATTTTTACTGGCTCCACTGCCGCTGTCCCTCAGCACTCTAGGACGCAAGTCTCATGTGGGATACACTGAATGCTCTCCCAGGGATGCTGCAAGTAGAAATCTTGCCTGCTTCCCACTACTAAATATTAATAGATTCTCCCAGATATTGTTCACTCATAAATGCCAACCTCTCCACTCCCACCACATATGCATATCTCCACATGCCAGGAAAGGGTGGTTTCGATCTATTAGAATGACTGGGACAATCTCATTTTACAGATATAGAAACAGATTCAGGGAGAAAAATGCCAAAATTTGGGTGTTCTCTTCTGACATCATGCCCAGTATTCTCCTTACTGTAGTGAAGCTAGCACATATCTTTCTGCCCAGTCTGAGTCAGTTTTGGTAAATGCAAAATAAGCAAACAAAAACCATAAACCTGCTGTGTTAAAAAATAATGTCCACTAATTTTCCCTTTTGTTCAGCTTGACTCTCTCTAGATGACATTTTCTTTCAGCATTCTTTTTCTGTGCTTTGAGGGGTGGTAAACTTGAAAGCCCACCTTCTGGTCATTGCTGCTTCAGATGAGTAAGTTTAATTTAATGCCATAAACATTCTGCAGTTGCTTGCTGCAGCAGGATGCTGTTGGTAATATTTAATCTGCCAAAGCTCATTGTATATTATCATTCAGATGCGAAATAATTTGTGGCTCAAACTCCCTTTTGCATTTACATGAGTAAATCACTTGATATTTATAAGATGATATGATTATTGCTTAATTTTTTGCTTTGCTTAACTTTTTGACATCAATAAACTTCAATTTCATGTTTGTTTTAGATTAACCTTGTGACTAAAACATAAAAGGGAGAAATTTGTGTTCATGAATGTGTACATCTTGATGTGCATAGATGCTGCATGGGAAAACTTAGATGTGATCTTAAATCATAGCAAGTCATCAGCTATGATTTGAGTGAGCTCCTGTCTTATTTTTTGAACAACTAAGAGTTAAAGTAAATTTTGTTGAATGAGATAGATAATAAAATTGGATGTTACCACTGGAGAGTATAATAACAACAATAATATCCATAATAAGGTTAGCTTTAAAACATCATTCAAAAGGATATTATACAAAAAATTGTGTATAATTTCAGTGTGACTTATTTGAAGGAGACAAATGCTCATTTGCATGTGTATATTCTGTATATTTATTAGGAAATCAGCTTTATTAACTTGAGCCTGTCACTGATAGTTGTGTATTTGTTTTTGTTTGTTTGTACATTCATGTATTCACTAACTGTGATAAAGACCAATGATAACAGGACTAACACTAAGAATGCAACATGTACTGTCAGAGCCCTTGCCGATTTGAAGACATCACATTCATCACATCATCATTGGTAAGACCATACAGGTTGGAACCATAGCTTCATCATGTTAACATGTTTGATGGTTTGAACCTGCTTGAACCAGGAAACTATTAGAAAAGAGAAGAGGTTCTAGTGATACATAAATTTAACAATGCGAGTTTTAAGCTTATATTCTATATATTAAAAATATACTGAATTTAGTTTGTATAGAGTCCCCTAAGTGGATTAGGCATATCTTAAGGGTCTAAAAAGATTGTGTTTATCTTTTTCATACTTGTGTGGAGCCTCCCTCATAGACAGCAAAAAGCAAGCTTCATCTCAGTTGTTTTAACTTAGTGATAGTTGAGTGCATAATTTCTATGCTATTGCAATTAAGAAAATCTGTTTTCCAATTATATGCTTTATCTCATACATTTAAAACTTGTAAGAAATAACCTTGAATACTCTGTGTGAAGCACTTCTAGAGTGGGTTATTCAAGCATGGTTCCTCTATGTGTTAGTGTGTCATCATTCCTAATGTTATGTGACAAATTGCCCCAAATGTTATTGATTTAAAACACTAGTGTTTATTATCTAACAATGTCTGTGAGTCAGGGATTCATATATGGCTTAGCTGGATCTCTTGGTACAAGATGTCTCCTAAAGCATTGGGCTACGGGCATTTAAAAGCTTGATTGTGAGAGAGGATCCATTTCCAAATTCTACACCATCAAACTGCTTCAGGAATTTACTGGCAGGATGTGGTTGCTTGCAGACTGTTGGCCAGACGTTACCCTTAGTGCCTTGCTTTGGAGTCCAGCCACAATATGGCACATGGCTTCATTGGACTGAGCAAGCCAGAGGACGAGAGAGTGAATATTAACAAGATGGCAGTCACAGTCTTTGCAATCTAATGCAACATCTTTGCTGTACTGTATCAGAAACTGATCACTAGCTCTGGCCCACTCAGAGGGGAAAGACCGCACACAGAATACCTGGGTGGGGGGGATTCATGGAATAGATTTCAGAAACTACCCCAGGTAGCAATGTTGTGAGAGTTTGATGATTAAAAAGGTTATAAAATCTTAGCATTAGATCACATTTTTTCACTAGGCCTTTCCGAGTTTCACGCATACTAATTGCATTATGAACTGCCAACTATAAAGGAAATATGGGTTGTAGTTCCTCTCAATCTTATTTTTCTAGTTAAATCCTTTTTTTTTTTTTCAAAAAACGTAGTATATTAACACTAACTTTTCTTAACATGTTAGCAGAACTGCTGCCAAATGCCTTCCCTTGACACATGAAATTCCTGAGTCCTGGAGAGGTCCTGTGCTGGTGGTACAAAGCCTGGTACACACTGCAGGCTTCCTGGAGCTCTGAGACTCTTTTCATCTACTAAATTACCACAGGGTTTACTTATGCCTTCACTGTACAATTCCCATTGAGCTGTCTTCTACATTGGCTGCTGTCAAGATAACATTTACAAGTGAAAGACAGTATATGAGTCGGTACTGAATGCGCTGATGGGAACTGATATTGGACAAGCATCATGGACATCATCTCCAGCTGGAGGGCAAAAACCAGATCATGGTCAATTCTGTTACTTCTGTCCCTAGGCCTTCTTATCCCCTCCTATCTTGCAAAGTCACTTCTATCTCTTTTACAACAGAAGGACTTCCAAACCTTCACCCTTTATTCTTTGAAGTTCATGAATTCTTTTTGGAAATTGCTTGACTCAATATTTTACTTTTTGCCTATTTTTCTCTTTACAAATGAGTTACATATGTACTCCACTGTGGCAGCTCATATATGGAAACACTGTGTTGCTATTTAAATCCTCATTTGGTCTTTAAAGATCCATGTACTTTGTCCTTCTTAGCTGAACATCAAGGCCTAATTTCATGGACTGGAGCGTGCAGACCTGCACGTGTGTCCCCAGGATAGCAGTATGCACTGTACTCTGTGCATTTCTAAATGGGTTGTTGGTGTTTTATGGTTTAAGTAGAATGTCATGAGAGTGGGGCATAAGGCTGGTTATTGATTATTAATGTATATTTAGATGTCTGAGTTACACTAAAAGTGTTCTTTTGTATGTTAGCCTAAGAAATGTTCATGTTATTTTTTTGACACCTGTGAAAATTATTTTGCATGTCTCCAGGGGAAGAGATTAGAGGAGAGATTTTGATGGTTCACTCTTCTTTCATGAGAGTCTTGTGTCTTTGTAGTACTTAGGAAGTTAGATTAAGTCTACTTAAACATGGTTCTTGTTGAAATATTGCTTCAGTGCTAATCCATGGTTGAAGAATCTAGAATTTTGGACTGGAAGAGACATTAGAAGCCTTGGTGAATTATGATGCCTGCTTTTAAAATTTTTCATTTATTAATGACTTTTGAAGGTGAGCAGATGTTTCCATTTGATCATTTTGGTTAGTGGCCCATTCAGCAATTGGTATTGTCAGCCACATATTTTTATGTAATATATATCGCATATGGTCCAATGCATTAAGAGTGGAGAGAAACTTAAAAACAGGATTGGTGGCAGCAAACAGCGTGCCTCAAGCTCGTGGTGAGTGCAGCAATATCAGAATGTTGACAGTATTACACCTGCTGTGTCTCAAAAGTGCTGGGACATAGTGCTAATTTATAAGGCAGGAGGAAGGAGGTGAGGAAAGATACAGCGCTGAAAAACAGTTCACAGGAGGAGACAGTCAAATAAGTAGTAATTTGTTGTGTTTCATTCACACCATGAAACAGAGTGCTGTCACAGGTTTCCGTTTTGGTTTAGAAATCAGCTATGTATGTTGTTCCTTTATGCTTCACACAGAAGCAGGGGACTGCTCTAGAGAGACCTTTTCTTTCTTTCATTTTTTCCTAGAAATTCTTTTTGTATTTCTAAGGGCGATGTGGCAGAGAAGGAGTGTAGTGCTGGAATCAAGTGAGGCCCCTGGCCATCACTGAACTTTCCAAAGCTCAGTTCAGGACAGCAGAAGGCAGGAAAGCAGGGGAACACAGGAAGAAGCAGCACCCTTAGAGGAGAACAGAGAAAAGAAGGGCAGATGGCAAGGAACCAGGGAGAGAATGATGCTTACAGTTATCACAGATGCCTCTTATTTTTTAAAGCCCTGAATGCTTACATTCCTGAGTAATTAAAGTAACTAAAGAGAGTCTTTTCCTCCCCCTTCTTTCCATCCCTTTTGCCTCTACCCTACTATCAATATGTATTTTTAATCCATAAGTTTTTATTGCCAATACATGGTATATGATTAATACTACTAGGTTGGACAGAGTATGATCCTAAGACAACAAAACATTAAAAGCTCTAGACATACCCTTCATGCAGAAACTTTATGCCAGTTGATGGAGTACATTCAGTCCAGGAATCCCACTCTCTTTCTCACACACACGCACATGCGCACACATACACACACACACACACACACACACACACCAGAATCTATGTTAGACAGGGTAATATTTGCATACAACCTATGTGTATCCACTTATATGTTTTAAATTATGTCTGGATTATTTACAATGCCTAATTTAATGTGAATGGCAGTTATACTGTATCAATCAGGAAATAATGAAACAAAAATTCTCTACATGCTCCATACATATAGACACCATTAAAATTTTTTTAAAAAGTACATTTTGGATTCACAATGGGGGAATCTCGAGATTCTCTGAGGACCCAGACTGGTGATTGTGCTTATAAAATCTTGGGATGAACCCTGTCCTCAACGCATTCTTCTATCATTTATGACTGCTCTTTGAAAACAAAAATTTGGAAGTTTATTTCATATTTTGAGGCTAGTGGGACTGTTATAGATCCTCCTGGGACTGAAATTTGATGATGAGACTATGCTGAGGTGAAGATCCTTGCAAGAAAGAAAAGTTTCCTGTTTGACAGTGTATTAGGACAAGAGTGAACAGGAGTGTCCCTGGACCCTTTAGTCAGTGGCACTATATTCCTCTTCTGTCGTTGCAGTAACCATCAGTGTAGATTTAGTGTCTTAAAACAACACACATTTATTATCTTACAGTTCTGGAGATTTGAAATCACACATAGTATCTCTGGGCTAAAATAATATTGTTGCACTTCTGGAGTCCTTGCCTTTTCCAGGTTTAGAGACCAGCACATTCCTTTTATCCCCTCTTCAAAACCATCATCAGTAGACAAGTTTTCTATCTTCCATCTCTGGTGCTCTGCTGCTGGGAAAACTCCACTTTGCAGGACTTCTGAGTTAGCTGAGGCCCACCTGCATAAAACATGAGAAGAACATCTCAAGATGCTTAACTTAATTGCAACTATAAAGTTCTTTTGCATGTAGAGTAGCATATATACAGTTCCCAGGGAGCAGGCTCTGCACCTCTGTGGGGTGCATGCCTAGCATGGCTATTAACTACAACAAACTCCCTGACCTAATGTGACTGTGGTGATGATCACTTGTTATTAAGCTGCCTTAATTCACAGCCCAGAAATTTCTCCCAAGGTCAAGTGCTGTTTCTCTTCTGTGATTGATAGGCATCAGTTGCCTTGTCTTGTAGTTCCAGATTTTCACAGAACAAGCAACAAATCTAAGTCACAAACTTGGTTCCTTCTTGATGATTATAAAATCCTGTACCCCACCTTTTCAGCCTCTGCTCTCACACTTCCAAAGGCCCTCAGGTCTTGCCAGCTTGCTCCACCACAAAATACAAGACTGAAAAGGCTTACACATGGAAGGAGACAGAGGAGACAGTTGATTTCCAAGACCTAAAATATAAGTTATTCCAACACACTTGAAATATGCTGCAGCTGTGCTGAAATATTGATTGCCAGGCTCTTATGTTTACAGTGGCCTCAAAATTTTCCCTGGTGCTACAGAAATTCTCTTTCAGAGTCATGGAACCCTATTCAAAAGGTTAAAAACAGATAGCTAGCATTTTCCTAGACTATACTGTCCAGAGATAAGCACTTCCATGATTTCCTTTTGTGAGGAAATTTGCACATTGCAAATATATTTCAAGAGAAGACAAAGTCATAAAAGAGAAAGGTAGGAGATGTACAACTAGTGTAAAAGAAAATAAATTTTAGTAAGATTTTATTCACACATCCTATCATCATTCCAACAAATCCCAACACAGATTAGATCCTCTCTACCCAATTGGCTTAAATGTCTAGATTCAGTAGCTGTCTTTCCCCCTACAAGTGTTTATTCAGTACTTCTGTGCTGGAATTGGTGCTGAGGACACATGAGACACGTTCCCGGTGAGTTCTATTAAGTGATGTGAGTTCAGTTTGGTTTAGGAAGTGAGTCTCACAACTTCCATTTCAATTGCTCTTCTCCTACCTACCATTCTGTACCTTTTCCTTCATTCCTCATTGGTTTCAATTAGGAAAACGAGTAATATTAGTACATTTTCCACTTCAACTATATTCTCTTGATTCAACTTCCAGTGGAGAGAGAGATACCAAGTGCTATTTGGAAAAACTTGACAATATGAAGAGTAGTGAAAATATTTCTGAGAACTAAAAATGCTTTACTAATGTATCTGTATGGGTAGGGGAGTTGTTACTTGGGTATTTCAGCACACCAATGCATACTGTGGAGACTGGGTAGAAATTGACTAGGGAATGTCAGCTGTCCATTTGTACCTAGTTAGTTTATGTAGAACAAGCCAGTTTGGAATGTCACTCAACACAATCAAACATGAACATCTTTTATTTCTGTGGTCCTAGACATAAAGTCAAAACATGAGGAAAACCTGATTTATTTGCTGATGAAGGCTGCTAGGGCAAAGTAAAGTTAGTCCAAGTAAAGCACTAACTAGCATGGAGGAGGCCTTGGGTAACCCCAGCCCCCCCAGTACCCTTAAACATAAAAGTATCAAAAGCATCAAAGCATCACAGTTTAGTGAAAGGCCTATCAAAAGTCATTTACACATTGAAAACACAGGTTGAGGAATATTTGTGACATCAGGGAATTCTGAAAGTTACTTTGGATACTTTGGCGGTAATCTAAAATAACGATCTGCTTTCCACATAGATGTTATTTTTTTGCCTTAATATATGTGTAAGAATAAAAAACTTTAAATGTTTGCCAGATGTCATCTGACTGTGTACTAGCAATACTAAAATTAGGAACTAGAATTCCTTCCTTCTAATTCAACTCCTTTCACTCTGCCATAAACTACTCTATTTTTTTGTCTGCAAAGGGGATACTCTTTCTCTAAGGATTGTCATGACTCAAGTGTTCCCTTGTATCCCAGGTGTATCCTTGTTTTTGTTTTCTTATTTTCCCTGGTGTTATTTATTTATTTATTTATTTATTTTCTGTTTCATAATGGGAACAAATTTAAAAACCAGCCCATGCAAGGCTTGAAGTATAGTTCTAAGTTAGAACACTTTGTCTAGCATGTGCAAGGTCCTGAGTTCAATCTCCAATAAAAAGAAAACAAAACTAGTTGATCCATAGAACTTTTCTAGGAACTAAGCTCTTTTTTGTTATCTTTGAGAACTATTTTTTCAGTACCCTTGGAAAGTCAGCCATGAATCTCTCAGTCCCGCCATGTTGGAAAAGATGAAATTACAGTACTATGGAGTCTGTATTCAGTGATGGGTGGCCTGGTGGTTGTAAATGTATACAGTATATATAAAAGTATAAGTCACTGATGAGGACGAAGTTTCTGCAGAAGAACTGTAAGAGGAGAACCTTAATTCTCATTGATTAAGCGTCGAAGTTCAGCTTTGGTTTCTGCCTTGCCCACATGTCTTTCCTCATGGGGCTGGGGCTTGAACTCAGAAACCTGAGCTGCCTCAGCCTGTGCTCTCCCACTGAGCTACAGTCCACCCTTCCACTTCACTTTACTTAAATGCTTTCGTAATCCAAGAAACAGATTTTTTTCAATGGACCTTGACATTTATCTTACAAGTTTTAGTGGTCAAAATAGTTACAGCCCATTGATAATTTGACAAGTTTCCATTCCTTTCAACCAGTAAGAAATATGAATTCCCAGTTGTTTCTTGTTCTTTTCTCCCTTTCCACTCATGTGCATACCAAGAGGCTGGTGTGATTCACAGAAGCATAATCTTAGTCTCAGGGTTGATAAAAGTGTAGCAGCAAGCAGGTCGGAAGTCTGGATGTTTTGGTTCTGGTTTTGAGAAATAGCTGACAACAAAATAAATCTTTTACTAAGCACGCTTATAAATCAGGCAAGTATGTATTCTAACTGACCTATGAGGTCAGAATTATCCTCATCTCAATTTTTTAAATGCAAGAATTAAACCCCAAAGTTAATATATTGCCTGTCACCAAACTAATTAGTAAAAGAGATGAGCGTCATAGATTTTCTGATTCCTGGGCTGACTTCTCCCCTCTGGACAGTTCTGCCTTCTTGCTCTGTGTTCTTAGAAAAACCATTTGCCCTTTCTGGGCCTTGGGTTCCTCATTAATCAAATGGGGAGGGGTTTGTTTCTTATTATTTGTAAGATTTCTTACAACTGCAGGGATAGGATAAGGTCATTTTCCTTTTCCTCCCCCTGCCCTTTGGTTTTTGCTTGTCCCATAGCCAGCTGTTAATCATTAAAAATGAAGATAGTACTCAAAGTAATGTCTGGCTGTGAGGACATGATCTGAATGTTTTCATTCTGACCTCTAAATCAGTCTGCACATCTTGCCTGTGGAACGAAATCAGAGGGGACTGAGGGGAGAAACCAGGGACTTTAATTATATTTTTAAACAATGGATTTCCATTAAAATTGTATTTTTCTACACCTCTGGAAAATTACATTATAGATGAGATAGCAGCAGCATTGCATTTAAATTAAGGTTTATCTTTAGGCGGGTAATCTCATTTGCTGTTTAGCAATTTTAATTCAAGTCAAGGCAGTGTAATTAGTGCCCTCAGCCAATTGCCATTCCTCATTGCTTTGTAGCTGTATTTACTGCTGTTAAGACGAGACTACTCGTGTGGAAAGTATAAGTCAACATACTAAATTATTAAAGGTGGCATTCATCGACAGACACTCCCTGCGCATGGAGGCCGCACAGGAGGAGGCGGTACAGCACCATACCCAGTGGACACGTGGCAGGATGGCCAGTGGGGGGCGTCAGTATTTTTTATGTAGTGAGAAGTTAACTTGAGATTGTGTTCTTATACCAAATGTACCAAGTTTGGCAGTACTTTGGGATATTTTCATTTTGAGATAGGTTTAGCAGAATTTAATTTAAAAATCATGTTCTCTGTGATGTGACACATTTGTTTTCCACAATAAGGGGTGCAGGTGTGTCTGTCTGGAGGGGGGAGGAAGTGATGCCTGGGTGTGTCTGAAGATCTATATGCATTTGTATGATAGCTTAAAACCATACTGAAAATGTCTGCAGATAGCAAAAGATAAAATACATTTTGTAAATTAAAGTTCTATCTATATTCCTCAAATGGCAGGTAATTTTTTTTTTATTTATTCAGAGGAAAATGATGTATTAATACATAGTTAGAATGTACTTATAATTAATACTAATTATAAGCATTCATAATGCTAATGTACATACATATTTTTAACTGAAATATCTGGCTGTATGTTTGTCTGTGTGTGAATTATTATGGATACACACTATGGATTCCTGCTTTGAAGAGCAAGTTATATTTAAAATTCAAACTCAAACATAAATTTAAATATATTTCTTTTTTTAAGTCCCTATTAATGGCTTTAACGGAGAATATCTATAATTCAGTTTGCTTTGTATATGTTAAGTTCTTGGGAAGAGGAGCTTTATTTAGTTTTTATTTCATATTGCCACTCAGACCTTTTCTTGCAGCTTTTTAGTAAGGGTTTATTGAGCTTAGTAACATAATGGGGCCATGGATAGTATCTTTCTAATATATAAATATTCTTCTAGTGTTATAGTCCATATACTGAATTTGGTATGTCTGTTTTTTTTTCCATTTTAGTAGAACTATAACCGTATTTATAGCCAATTCAGTTGCCTATTTGAAGAAAACTTTAGCACTCAGAACATTTCTGGAGAAATATTAACATTGTAAATTTGACTTTCCTGTTTCAGAGGGAGGAAAAAAATCAAACAGTATATAGAACATATCCTTGTGATATTTTGGTTCATGAATCTTGATGTAACAAATTTGAAAAGTAAACTAAATGATTCCATATGAGCAAGGATAGAATTTATTTATTCTGAAAAATCAAGTCAAAGCTTACAGACAGTCTCTCTGATTGACTCTTAATGACTTCTAGAGGTACTCAGATAAAATGGTCCATTATGCCCTTGTTGGCAAACCCCAATATCTTTTAAAATCAATGCTGTACAATGTAGAATATAAAAATACAGAGTCTGTCAGAAAGAAATGTCTTGCTCCTGTTAACAAAGTTAAGTATACCCAAATGCTTTTTTCCCTCTTAGTAATAATGGAACCACTGAAAAGATGATGATCACTATTTTGCCAGTAGCTTGGAAACAATATTGTATTGGAAGCCACAAGTGACAACAAAACTATCCAGAAGACTAGGTCCACACACTTTAGTATCCAGAGCTCTTTAGAATTTTAGAAAGTAAATTAATATCATTTTGAAACAGTAAAAGTTATTATATTGAATATTTATTGCTTGTTTATCAATGTACTGACATTTTATCTTTGAGCACTTCATCTTACCAAATGTTACGTTCTTTTCTGCTAAAATTCATGTAATTACTAGTTTTCATCACTGGGAGACCATTAAACTATACATTCAGATTAAGTTAACAAAGCTCTTTGTCACTATCATGGGACAGCTCGGTACTCCCTTTCACTTAGGTTAGGGAGGTCTCATTTTTCAATCTGATTCAGACATTTTAGCACCTAAGACTAATCCTATTCCTAGTTATAGGATTTTTAAATGAATCCTAAGCTGTCGTTTTTGATGGCTTAGGATAGGGTCATTCATGTATTTCCTCTTGTGCTTCTACTCTAGCAATGAGCAGTGACCTTGACATTCTCTATATCCAGTCACAAATGTTTGTGTTTCATTACTAAAGCCCTTTTAAAAACACTACACACATTTATGAGAAAATAGATCCCTACTTTGCTCTGAGCCACATCAACTTGTTGGTGACACTATTGCTAGTTTTCCTGTTGGAAATCTGATGCCTACTGTCTCAAGCTTTGTTTTGTTTTGTATTTCTTTCCTTTTAAAAAAAATGACAAATTCTGAGTTTCTTCTTGTGAAGTTTCATCCAGCTGCTGCAACAGCCAGTGACTACTCTTTCCTGTACTTCTCAAAAGCCACCTGCTACCACCTAAGGTCATTTCACTACCATTTCTTTCCGAATTACTACAACCATCTCTCCCTACATTCTCCCAGTACATCCTTCAGCTCCCAAAAAGAAATTTGAAAGAAGAAAATTAAGCATCTTGGCTCAGAAGCACCCCACTGGCTTTCCAGTATAAATACTTCTTTCACGTGATTCTTTAAGGTGCTGCATAACCGTGTCCATATCTAATTCTCTTAGGTCATTTTTTCTGTTACTAGCTACCTTTGTTCCTCAAAACCACAGTCTTTCTTCTTGCTATGGACCCTTTGCACACATTATTTCCTGTTTCTAATATCCTCTCCTTTCAAGATTTTATTATTAACACCTAATCATCTTTCAGATCTCTTCGAATAAGTTATTTTTTGGTGCAACCTGTAATTTGCTCATTGAGATCTATTCAGAGCACTCATCACAATTTGCAATTAAATATTTATTTGTGTGTTTCTTGCTTTGTGGCTGAAAAGATTACAACGTCAGTATAATCAGAGACACGCCCACTTTTTTCACCACTGGATACTCCAATTTTAGCAAATTGCCTCACCTTTAGTGTAGGTTTGTGTTTCAATTATTAGATGAATAGATCACCTGCTTGAATAATAAGGCATTGCTTCTATCTTAGTTTTCCTAATCATACTTTTTACAGTCAAATCTTGTGTAAGGAGAAATCAGCATGCATGCCTCTGAATCCACATAATCCCAATATAAGGCAGATATAATGATTCTCATTTTAAAAAACAAGAATGAGGACTATAAATATGTAGCAATTTGTTCCAAGTTACAAAAATAGTCATGACAAGGCCAGAATTATACTCTGAGTCAGTTTGAGTCAAAAGCCGAAGCTCTTCTCACAGTGCTTTGTTACTCTCAGAAAATTAATCCTCTACTGCCTGTACTTCTTCTTTTTGACAGATGTTGAGGCAGTGACAAGTACCAGCCTGACCCTTGATGAGCACAGGGTCCATGGTATCCACCTCCAGTCTCTTACTCTGACATGGAATTATCTTACTGTAGAGAAAGTCATAGTAAGTTTCAAAATTAGTAAGTGTACATACTACCTATTTTTAACTTAGGTAGATACCAACATTTGATTATTTAGGCAGAGTCCAGACCTCCCCTATTTGGGTGGAAGCAACTACCTAAGTTATTTCACGTAGAGCCCAGAACAAACACATTTGCAACCGGCAGTATGACTGGGGTCATGGTCATGCTGGGATCATCCTACATGCAGTGACTATTTGTGACTGTAGTGATTAGTGACTCTGAAATGCTGGTAGGAGTCACAATATTAGAAAACACTTAGGAAAGGGTCAACTATCAGTTTGATATTTCTCATAATTACTGGGCCTTCTTTTTACTAGTCATGCATATGGATGAAGCTGGGTGGAGACAACAAACTCCAGTGGAGAGGGAGTTTGGGAGAGTCCGTGATGTAGTCAGCATTGTTAAAATTCAGTATGATAGCAGAGCATCTAAGACACCTCAGGAAGTGAGCTCGCCAGTTACATCATGGCCTTCTTCTGGTCGTACCCTTGTTTGAGGTCTTTGCTCTTTCAGATTTATAGAACATGGAGACTTCAGGATGGGGCTTGCTTTCAAACTGATTAAATTCTGGACAATGGATGCCCATGAGAAGATGAAAAAAATTAGTATCAAGGAAGCTAAATTAGTGAAATGAGTGAAAACTGGCCTCTGAGAAACTCTGAAGCATTATTATCCAGGGAGTATGTCTTTGTTGGGAAGAGTTAAACTATACTTAATAAACCACAGCATTCACCTCTCTTCTTTTACGAGATTGCCTCTTACTCTGAATTTTTTTAGCATTGTGTTTTTCAGTTGTCAGTGTGTGAGGCTGTTTTTAACCAATCAAATTAGAATCAATTTTGCAAGTGAAATGCCACAATATAGAGCAGTATATTATACTGTGAAGTTAAAATATGAAACGTATTTCACTGCTGAATTCACTAATTTTATGACCCCTTCCCAAAGTGCTTGGAAGAGGATTTATATTGACTATATACATGAGGCTTATTACCCATGATGTCATTGTTCATTACTGTGTTTACTGATTTATTTCTCATATGCCAGCCTCAGTTCTGATTTGTTTTGTGTTTTCCTTTGATGAGTAGATCTGTCCTTTAGAACCATGTATTTACAGGAACTGTGTTAAACTCTTTCCTTGGGAAAAGTCAAGGCAATCACTGCCATGTTTTTGAACTATCATCTGTATTTGGCTGTCAACCTGAAATTAAAAGATTCTTGAAATAAAGAGACATTTAGGACTGAGAGAAGTTTTGAAGGGCTTCATGACTTTTTATGCCAAAATACACCCTTTTTCGTTATGGCAATTTAACCATTTCTAAGATTATCTCTATCTTAAATATTTTATCCAAAGAAAACTAAAATATCTCTGATGGCAGTGGCCTATTAGGATTAATGTATCAACAACAACTGCAAATAGAATGAAGCAATGGGCAGATCATTTCAGAGAAGAAAGGCAAATGAACATGTCTGAAGAATGTAAAGTGGCTTGCACCATCTCTCTGGCCAGTCTTAGGGAGCCTGATTAATTCTGGAATTTTTAGTTTAATCTTGACCTCTCCACAGCCAAAACACTGCTGGTCAAGATTGTAAAAAGAAATGGAAGGTGGGTAGATATGATCACACTGCTTGGGTGTATCATCAAAGGAGGGAGGGCTATTGCCTTCTAACATCTAGAAAAAGTGTAAGCAAGGTAAGAGCAGGGAGTGTGGGCAATTTAAATATATCTTCTTTCTTCTTGAAGTTCACCTGCAGCTCATAGATCTTTCGCCGAGGCACCGATGGAATTAAGCTTGAATGTTTTCAACTTCTCTTGGATTCATGAAAAAACATAACTAACTGAAGACGTTTTCAATGTTTTAAGCAACTCGGAAGCTGATTCCTTATTCCTGACTACCAGATGTTTTGAGAGATTAGGAGTATTCCAAGACAGAAAGCAATCATCACATTTCCATTTTAACCTTTGAAAGAAGAAATAGGCAGAATCAACATTTATTAATTTGCCTTATGCCAGACAGTGTGTGAGTCACTTTATATACACTGTCTCCTAGGCAGGTTCTGTGGTTCTCCTTCTATGGATAAGAAACAGACGCCAGATTAGTATGTAAAAAGAGCTTCAGTCTAAGTGTCAGAGGGGTGAGATTCATTAATCCCTAAAACTGGGACTTGACCCAATCTTATATTTTGCCTCATAACTGATACCTACAGTTCATGGAAAATTTCCAGACCTATTTCCACTCCATATGTTGGTGCCTATGTTGCATGTAAAACTGTGCCTGGATGTTCTAAAGTGAGTAATTAATCAATGTTATATACTTGGTTTGATTTGCTCTACCTATACTAGTGTCTTCTTGGATATGAGCCATGATACTGGAGGAATTAACAAAGATTATGGTTCCAACAAAGTAAAGGAAGGAAGGGATTTCTGTCTAAAATATGGGCACATCAACCTTTGTATTTGAGAATATTTAGTCATGTTTTAATCAGATTCACAAGATTTCTTTCTCTAGCCATGGAAAAGTATTCAGTAAACATGCCAAGTTTCTTAACATTCTAATGTGTGGGGCCAATTTTGTGGTTAATGTATTTTCATTCTGCTCCCAAGCTTTTTTGCTATTTTTCAGGGGACATTTTTGCCAAGTCGTCATTATTTTTCTAATTGCCCGATTTCCTCTTCTCTGTTAAACACTAATTAAAGAATGAGCCCAGGACTGCCACCTTTTTGGAGACAACATTAATCTCCTGCCTTCTCTACATTTTAATGGATCTAATTTATCCCTATTACCTATACCCTTCACTAACACAACTAGGTGAAGACAAGATTCTTATCCCTTCAGCCTTCCCATCACTCTAGGCTTTTTATGTCCTAATTTTCTGCTAAAATCAACCAATCCTGCCAAGCCTTCTTTAGTTTACTTTTCACTCTCAGTAGGCCTCACATATTACGAAATGCTCTTCCTTCCCTACAGCTGTTCTGTATTGCTTGCTACTCTCACTAATCCTCTACAGGCCTGTGGCTAGCTGATGGGTTAATTAATCACCTAACACCTATCCTGAACTAGGCCCTCAGGACACTGAGGTGTCAATATTGGTCTCTGTAAACCATCCATCTAAAACAGAAAATCCACAAAGAGACAATTTTAATCAAATGAGGTAGACAGTCGTATGAATCAGAAAAGGGTGTCAGAGGAACACGGAGAATGAACTCCCACTCCAGCTAGGGAACAGGGAAAGCTTCCTGGAGTGACTGCCCTGTGGGATGATTGACCATTGGAAAGAGATAGACACAGGGATTGAATCCTAGAGTTTATTTGTATCTATAGGAAACTTAATAATCAGTAATTTTGACTTTTCTTGCATTTTCGTTCTACAACTCAGTAACATTTCCATTACCAAAATGTTACAAGGTACTTTGGCAAGTCTTTATGAAAAATGGTGTACTAATTAAAATGAACCAAAGCACAACTAATTAACCCAGCCATAATCTCTGGAACAAAGAACTTGACTTCTTAGGGAGTAAATAAAGAGCTACCTATAAGACCTGAGCTGGTGGTATTAGTTTTTAAGGATTTTTAAAGCCTCTCCTAAAGTCATATCACATCTTATAATTACATTCTTGGCTTTATGACATTCTGCACTACTATTACATTAGAAATAAGGAAACTTACAGGGCTTCTGAGTTCTTTCAAGAAGCATGTCTTTATCCCGTGGAAAGAGTGACTCCTTGACATCATAATAATGAAAAGAAAGAGTCACAAACCTGAACTATAAAACTACAAAATTAATAGTCTCTATGAAAACCGGGTGAGCCGGAGGGTGGAAATAACTGATATTTAGTGATCTCACTAGCTCTTGCCGTTGCGTCTGCATTCTAGGGGTGCCATAATTGGTGCTAACAATGATGCACCAGAATGAACAGAAGATTCATTTAATTTAAAGAAGTTTATTTCAGAGGGTGAGAAAATTTCCATTAAAACTGGACTAAGCAAAACATAATTGTCACCTTAGCAACAATAAAGTTCAGTCGACAAATAACCACACGTTTAATGTGGATTGTCATGAATGTGTGTGTG
Organism: Hydrochoerus hydrochaeris; assembly: GCA_004027455.1. NCBI lineage: Eukaryota > Metazoa > Chordata > Mammalia > Rodentia > Hydrochaeridae > Hydrochoerus > Hydrochoerus hydrochaeris. The sequence continues at coordinate 762,051 of PVLA01000012.1, forward strand.
TGTGTGTGTGTGTGTACTTGCTATCTGTTGCAGTTTTCCAGACCAAAATCTTCTACTTCTGACACCCCTTTGGATGGCTTGAGGTACTTCTGAAATAGAAGGTAGCCCTGATTGTTTCAAAAGGAAAATCAGGGATTTTTAATTTTTTTTTAAATTTTTTTAAGGACAGCAATATTTTCTTAAGACTAGAGCCTTTATTCTTTTTTTTTATAATTTTCTAAATAAAAGGAAAAAAGCTTCTTTAAAAATCTAAAATTCTGACATCTTGAATAGGAACAATAGGAACTTGGAGATTTTGTTTTTAATTGATTCACGACAATGCATTTAAAACATATTTTTAGAGTATTTTGCATAGATCATCAAGTGGCTTTTGATACACCCTTTCATGGTACAATGAATTGTATTGTGTTCACCTTTCTCGCTGTGGGAATCCATTTTAAGTATTCCCTTTTCACACTTAACATAATAATCTGACTCACTGTTGCTTTTTCCCATAATTATCAGCATGCTCTTCTTAATCATACTGAAATCTGTTATTTTTATGCTCACAGCATTACAGAACGTAGATTTGAAAATTATCAGACATGCTCTTACAGATAAAGATACGGATTCATCATAATAAGGTGCATATTTTTAGAAAGTTCTTGCATTTCCAAACCTGATTTAAGCATCATTATTGTAGAAATCTCAATAAATCCTTGATTTTATGCATAGCCTTACTGGGAAGAGATATTAAAACAATTTGAAGCCCATGCACCACTGCAGGCCAAGACTATGTGGCGGTCAGACATGCTTAATAAAGCATGATAGTTTGAAATTCAGTGGTTTTGTAGGCTTCCATGGAGAGGCCGATGGTGAGTTGTATATGGTGAGAAGAGAGATGAGGGAGCTACCTATGGGCAGGACTGGGGAGAAGTAAGTGGTTGCTGTGCCCTAGTTTGACCCTCTGTGTCACAGGTGTCTTATGCTCGTTATGATGGATGCTGTCCTCTCTCCCCTCATCTCACATTCGGAGGTGGTGTTTTGGACACTTGCTTTCAAAGTCTGTCACCCTGATGTGATATGATATCTGCCTGTAAATATTAGAGTTGATAGGCCTGATAGTTTTCAATCAATCAGCAATGACATTACTTCTACATGCAGAGGTGATTCTTTCTTTGCCATCTGATACAAAGGCTGGTCTGGAGAAAGACCAAGGTTCCCTCTCTCAGGATTTGGTACTGATGGCCGATTGATCAGAAGCAGCAGCGCCTCTATTTGAGGGATCCTGTGTTTTAGCAGAGGAATTGCAAGATCTGTATTCTTTCTCCACAATAGACACTTCTGGTAGCATGACTTTGCTAAACCACTCAAAGTTCCTGAGACTCAGTTTCATTATTCTTAAATAAAAATTATTTTCACTTGGTATGGCTATTATGTTTGAAATGGCCATTTTATTTGAAATGACTATTTTATCTGAGATGGGCATTAAATACTAATGAAAGAATATTGTATTTATTTTCTCGTATTATTTATTGGTTGTGTTTCTGAAGACCAAACCCAGGACCTCTCATAGACTCTAAGAACTATGTCCTTGACCCTGAATACATTTTATAAACTCATTAAAATACATTGTATAACTCATTATTCAATTTAAATAAAGATTTATCACAGGGTTGGTATGCATTGTATCAATAGGAAGGGAGGGAGGTGGGGCAGGGGGAGGAATTCCCAGACAAAAGGAAATGCAGGTAATTACAATTACATAATGTCTCATAGGGCCATTGGCCTCCTGGTTAAGAAGTTAGGAATTTATACTGAAGATACTAGGGAGATCAGGTTCTATTGGTTTAAAAATTTTACTGAGACACTTTTGAGAAGGGAAGAGAGGGAGATGAGAATGAGGTAGTGGGGCAAGGCAGGCTATCTAGAAATTCAGTGAAGACATGAAGAAAGTCTGGACCACGGATATTATGTGAGGTTTGAGGAAAGTCGGAGTTACATGAGGAATAGGAAGGGGTAGACTTGGCAGCACTTGGAAACTAATTGATATAGGAAGATGAAGAAACAAGAAGAAGATACCACGGGCAGTCAGGGGCAAGTTGAGGTAGAGGCCATGCTGCAGAGTGCGCAGTTTTGCACAAATGGTTGGGGTAGAGGAGAGAGAACTTAGGGATGTAATCAAAGATCTGGACCACAACAGGACGCTGTCCTTCGATAAGCCCGCTCTGCCTCCTGAATTTATGAAATTTAACAAAGAGGGTAAGGAAGAGAGCAGAGAACAGAACTCTGGGGAGGAGCAGAGTTTTGGAGAGTAACTCTGAAAAGAAGCAACAAGGAAACTCAGAACGAAGAACCAGGCAGCTGAAAGAAGAATAAAGGAAGCTGTAGTAATAGGCAAAGGAAGTTATCAGTGAAGGCACATGAAGGGAGCTCAGATGAAATAGAAAGAGAAACCACCCAAAGTATGCAGGTCTGGATGAATAACTGGGAGAGAAGTCCGATGTGTTTCCAGGAAATACCTTCACTTGTGCAAGGCCTACCCTATATTTGGATTTTTTTTTTATTTACAGAAAGATTATATCTCTGAAAATCCTTCCAAGTCAACCAATCTACTCTTTTCTTTGCTAAAGTCATTATGTCTTATATTTAAATTGCCTTTAGTTTTTTTTTTTTTTTAGAAAATCAGAATTTTATTTATAAATAGAAATGTTGAAGGGGGAGGTAACATGCCTATTTCTTCAGGTATAATGTAATTGTTAAGTGTAGAAGTATGTATGTGTGGATGGATGAATAGATAGATGAACAGCAATTTCCAAATGTTTGAGATAGTAGGATTAACTACTCCCTCACTTCATCACTAACAGTTTTAATAAAATCGATTTTCATAGCAGATGTATCTGTGGGTTCCCAACTTCCTGTCTGAGGAGGTGCCCTGCATAACATCTTGTATGATCAATATATGTCAAATATACTTTACCTTTAAAAGACAAGATTTTTACCTTCTAGGAGCAATGGGGAAACAGCAATTCTGTATCATAGTTTCTGGGCTCAGAAGCACTTAGGACTTATGCTTCAGGTCCCATCCCTAAGGATCTAGCCCTCTGCTATGCTTTTGTGTTCATGCAGTGTGAGCAACATCCTTGAAATATTTTAGTCAATCCCCGAGGTTGAGTGTGGATAATGCCCCCCATGCTAATGAAAAGGCATAGGTTTCAACAATGAAAAGTCAGTTCTTATACTGGTTTTCCACTCCCCTGATGTTAACTGAATCATGTCAAGAAGCACTTGGGGTGGTTAATCCAAGTGTGTGACCGTTGTGAGGAGTGATTTAGACTGCATTTGTCTCCTTCCATGGGGCTTAAACTTAATGTTTCACTTGTTATTCAAGGGAATGTTAAAATAAGCAGAAAACACCACAGAAAGGAGAAAGGAAGCCTACTATATCATCATGAGGTAGCAACATCATCTGTGCAATAAATGCAAATGTCATTTAGAGATAGTATTTACTTAATTAAAACTAGACTTCCAGGGTATTTTATTCTCCTGCAATTGTTTAAATCCTCTTCATACTCAATATTCAAATTTTATTCTCATCTGAATCATTTTATCATAGACCATTCTTACACCAAAGTGTGCACATGTGTACACACACACACACAGATGCTATAATTGTCTAATTGCCAGTAGTATCCAATTAAAATGTCTCACAGTCATGTTTGTACAAAGAGAAATGTTCTCATGCTCTGCAGTACTTGTGAGTTGTTTCAATCAGTTAGATTTTCTTCAACTAACAAATTAAATAAAGGTATACATTATTAGAAAAATATTGAAAGCCAGAATGCTTGCATAGACATTTATTATTTATATAGTTATTTTATCTCTTGTTATACACATATGGTATACATATTGAATAAAATTCAAATAGTACATGAAATGTAGTAAGAAAGAAATCTCCAGTAATCCTATCCCCAAAGGTGAGTGCCATCACTTGCTAGGTGTGGTTTATAGAAAAACATTTTTGCAAGAATAACATATGTAAATACGTACAATGGGATGGAACATATATGTTGTTTTACAACTTTTAAACAATCCTTCCTGAGCACATCTCTTTGTCAGTACAGAGATCTCTTTTTATGTAATTATATCTTTCCATCAATAATGTTCCTTTTCAGTACTCCATTCTAAACACATTCTTTGCAGCAAAGTAGCTTAAATGATAAAGACAATAATAATAATAATAATAATCCCATGAGCTTGATATCCATGTCTCCAAAATAAATGTGTTGATACCTGTAATCTCAGCAGTTGGGATGCTGAAGCAGGATGATTGCCACAAATTTGAGGCCAGCCTGGACTACATGCTGAATTCAAACCAATCTGAACTTCATAGGTAGATCCTGTCTTAAAAAAAATAAACAAACATACCAAAAAACAAAATTAATGGGAGAACCCTAAACCCAATGTGATAGTATTAAAGGTAATGAAACCTTTAAGAGTAATTATATCCTAAGGGTGGATCCCTTATGGATAAGTTTAGAACTCCCATAAATAGCCATAGTGCCCATCTACCTCTTTTTCTGACCCCAGAGGAACTCAGGAGAAGCTGGCGGTCTGCAACTTGAAGAGGGCCAAGAATTCACCATGACTACACCTTGCCAGCAACCTGATCTTAAACATGCAGCCTCGAAAATTTTCTGTTGTTTACAATCCACCCGGTCTACGGTACTTGATAGTAGCATCCCTCACTGAGACCGTAATGATAGTTAAAACCTTTACAGACCCCAGTGAAAAGCATTTCTGGGAACTACTGCCTTATCCTGAGTGTTTCTACAAAAGAATGACCAAGATGAATTTTTGTTGATTTTTACGCAAACACAACAGAGCTAGTTGACATATCTGTTCCTAAGCAGCCGAGGTGGAGAGCAAAGCCTCAGGCACCAACTGTATGCTGTTCTTCAAGCTGGTGACTTCTTTTGTGTCTTCAAGAAGAAACCCAGTGTACTAAGATCAGGAGCACCTTAGGCAGAGCACTAGTTCTGCCTCTTGGATTTAGCACTGTGCAAATCTTTAGAGATTTACCTTCCCTAGTTTTGTCAGTGTAAAACAGACCTAATCATACCTTGCAGACGATTAAGCTAAGTAGTAAAAATTAAAATCCTTGCTCTTGCCCTATGCCTTATCTCTTCCACTGAAAGTCACCTGCTTTCAGAAATTTTAACATGCCTGCTTCCCAAACCCACACCTGCTTGAAGAAAGGACCATGAGTCGTGTTTGTAGGCGCTATGCCAGATCTTGCTGAGCACAAACTTCACTCTTTCGACTAATCTTCAGATTTCCATTTTTTGTCATGAGAGTGTGTTGCTGATAATAATTTTCCTCAAGATGAAGTACCAAACCTAGTCTCCCAGTGCATTGAAGCAACTCCAAGCTGTTGTCGATATGGTACAGAAGCCAGAGCCAGCGCAATTCTCCTTTTGCACCCAGAACTCTCTGTAGAGCAGAGCACACTCCACGTCACAGTTTCTGACCAAGACAGCACAGTTCACAAAGGAAGTGTCACAAATGGATATTACTCAGGCCCAAAACCTTATGATGAGTCAGCTGGCCGTGGTAATATATCTTCTCAAAGTGACTGCATTTGCCCTCATACTTCATTTAGAAGAAATTATTTCTAAATATGAATATTTAAGTATAAACCAGTCATCTAGAGGTTTTCTTTTTTTAAATTTTGGAGTGGGATTGGAAAAGTGGAGAAGTCAAGGAGCCAAGGGTTTTTTTTTTTTTTTGTATCTCTTTTTTCACAGACTGTGGAAAATTCTGTCTCCTGGCTCAATCTCCAGAAGATTGAATTTCCTTTGGACTTTAGAATGAAAGAGAAGTCTATAGGCTTCTGCTTGTGCATATCTTACAGGAAGATGCTGAGGGGCAAAGGCATTTGCTTAGTCACTGAGGTGATGGAGCTCTTTCAGCAGCACCTGGTAGGGGGGAGGCCTTAGGACATTCTGTGCTAATTGACAGCAGTTTGGGGATTAATGAATAGATTAGACAATTTAGACTTAAAGGGATTGCCCTCAGGCGGACATCTGATTGTGGATCAGTGTGTTAAAAAAGGTGAGTGGAAGGGCAGTGGAGAGAGCAGTTCAAAGTAAGAACTCTGGAATCAGAAGAGCTTGGAATTCAACTCTGAGTTGATTAACTCTGTGACCTTGAGCATATTTCTTACTCTCTATTAGGCTCAGTTCTCTCAACTGTAAAATGAGAATGGTCATAGTATTTACTTCCAGGGTTGTTGTGAGATTTAAAAGACATAATGCATGTTAAGTCCTTAGCTGAGGGCCTGACACACAGTAAAGACTCAATAAATACCACCATTAGTATTCATGTTGTCTTTCTCATGCACTCAACTTTCTTTCTATTTGACAAGGAGAGAATACATTTAAGAGTACTTAGTGTCATTGAATTCATAGTTTAATTTCTTTCATGTTTGGAATCATCTGAGGCATAGGATAATACCTAATAGGAGAAATATTCAATTGTGTCATTTAGTAATGGATGATTATACACATTAAAACCTTCATTTAGTATTATATAGAATCATATGCTAAGGATCTGGAACCTGAAATACAATCATTCATGTATCCTATGCTGAGGGTTTTTGGATATGCAGGTAATTAATAGTAGAAATGGTATTCATTTTCAAGGACTTAACACAAAAGTATGCACCTTGACTGATTTACAAAACAGTTTCAGACCTTGTCTGATCACCGTGTGATTTTGAGCACACAGCCTCTACAGTGTCATCTTTGACTCCAAATAATTACTTACAATAAACTGTGTTAAGTATCACATTATATTCCTAGGACTCTTCATAGTGAAGAAAGGTTTCACTATATCTGTTTCACTCAACAAAGTCATAAAGAACCTACTGAATTTGAGGCACTGTTAGGTATTATTGTCTTATACCAAAATGTTTCCATGATATGTAATAATGATAAAGAAGTTTTTCCTTTCAATTCAAGCTTATTAAGTCCCTCTGTGTTAGGCAAGAATCAGAATTTTCATTTCATGTCCCATGCACCACCTAATATGTAGTCTGAGATACTAATCAAATTCAGAACTACTCAGCAACCCACTCAGCCGTCTTGCTTATATGTCTTACATGGAAAAGTCAGTGTCTATAAATCCTCATCTCCACTCATTCTATATATAGCACTTAATACCTGGATTTAGAAGCAGTTTGATGTTTTAAAAAAACCTAACAGAAGAAAAAACATATTACGGTAGCAGCTTAGTCTGTGACTATCTATTGTTCTAGTTATTTCTAGTACTGTTTTAATTTGTGTTCCCATTAAACGCCTTCATTTTCTCTCCATTTAACTTAAACACATAAAATAGGTTTTTCTATGCAGCTTCATTTTTAATTACCCTGCATTTTATATTAACTGTTTACATTTTTATGATATAACAGATATATGTTTATTCTGTGCCCCCATAGTACATTAAATTGAAAAACAATAGAAAAAAAGAAACAACAAAAAGCCTCCAAAATTGAACCTGTTTAACATCTTACATTTGTTATGACTGCAGTATGCTAAGGATACATGATACTGTCCTTGTAATCACATCCATAAAAAGTTATTTTATTCTTTTGCTTTCTTCTTCTGTCATCGAGACAGTTAACAGTCTATGTCTGACACCCAGAAATACAACTCAGAACTTCCCTACCTCCTGTTCTGGAATCACATCAGGTAACTTTGACATAGTTAAGAGGTTTAAAGTGGACACTAACAAATAACATAAGATTCATTATCTTTCACATGATATCCAGTGTTTATCCCAGGGCAGCAACTTTAGATATGGACTTGTGGCCTTTGAATTTTATCATTCCATCTCTTTGAAGTAACACCTCAAGTTTGGACATTGTTCCTTCTTTAGTTTCCACCATATTTGCTGTGTTTGTTGAAGTTTGTGCTGTTGTGGGTGTTAAAACTCAACTATGTTTGTAATCTTAGCAGTGGAGAGCCTTAAAGAAGATAATCATAAGTTCAGCACCAACTTGGAGTACACAGCAAGAGCATGTCTCAAAACAAAATAAAACAAAAACAGAATCTTAACTATATATTCTCCCATCAGAAGTTGAGAGAATGTTTCTCTATTCTTTTGTAGTTATGATGTTTTCTAGCATTGGTTCCATAAGGGCAACAACACCTCTCAGTTTCTATAAAGGATTACAACTCCATGTATGTGTGATTCTAGTTCATGGAATTGGCACCTCACAAAGTGTGTAACTGTTCCTGAATTGCAGACAGTGAGGCATTTTAAAAATGTTTTTAAGTTTTTAAAATTTTATTTAAAGAGAAATAAAAGCAACATAGAAAAAAAGGGAAGAAACAATACAGAATTCCAAGAAAAAAATAAACAGTAAGAAATCACTAGTTGATAAATTACATATTGTCTTCTAGATATAGTGGTTCAAGTTACAAAATTAAAGCATACAAGGTCGACATTCAAACAGTGAGGCTGCAAACAGTTCTGTTCAGCAATCCAACAAAAACTTAGCAACATGGTTATCAGTTCTACACACTTAAATATACATGCAGTTATATCCTTTAGAGCTCTTCCTTTTCCTCCTTTTGCTTTTCAAGTCCATTATCTGTTTAGTTATATGGTGTTTCAGCTTGCTCAATACCTTACTGATCTGTTTTGTTATTTACTATTTATTTATTTACTTTAATTTTTTATTATTTTGAAGGTAGCAAAATACAACAGGACAAGACGGAACAAAGCCAACTGAGACAGTGCAGTGAGTGAAATTGGTACAGAAACCCTCAACAGGTTACTGGCGCAACAGTAATAGGTATCATAGTATATCCCGTTATCTTCACAACACTTGTTCTTTCAATGAGGTATAGCCAAACCAAAGGAAATACAGGACATTCTAGAACTTATCAAAACATAACATTGAATAGAGCAATATCATTAATCAGAACAAAGCAAAACAGTGATAACAATATTTGTCTTCAAAAAGATGGTAGAAAGAAATCCCCCCTATTTACTACATTGTATTGGGTCAACCTCTCAAGAGACGTCTATATCTCTAGCTCTCACTTGCTAACGGGGCGGAGGGGGGGATGTTTGATTCTTAAACTGAGCACCGAGCACCGAGCACCCGTAGGCTCATGGGAGCCACTGAGTGATTCTTCTCCTGCCTCATGCCAGGGGCGCTTACCTAGAGGGCGGGCAAATTGCCGACAGTGAGGCTTTTTTAGGCCATAAAAGTTTCAGTTTTAATTTGTCCTTTAGACTTGACTCTCCTTGAGGAATTTGCAAAGTTCTTTTTGCAAAAAAACTGATATAGGATCTTTCTGCATTTTTCTGTCAAAAAATATGGAGATTTCAGTGAATTCTACCAACTTGACCTGTGCTGATATAAAGTCACTATGTAAGGAAGTCAAGGAAAAAATGTAATTTCTCAGATTATTACAGTCTAATAGGAAACATATTAGCTACCTCAGTGATTTTAAATAAAGCAGAAGGCAAGTGCTATAGGAGACTTTCTGGGTCATTTCTTTATCTTTTTTTATCTTGTTTCAAAGACAGCAGATATTATGGACATCTTAGAAGATCAGAAGACTTGTCATTGAAAAAAAGACCTGCAAAATGAACGTTGAAAGATGAATAAGATATCTATCTATCTATGAAGATGAACATCTTTGTTAAAGAGAATAGAATTGGAAAAAAGTTACATGTTTGATAATGTTTGGGTTCTTCCTGGATGAGAAAAGTCAATGAATGGATGCTCACTTTGATGGGAGCTATAGGGCATCTCAGTGTCTGTGGTCTTGGAATTTGAGAGATATATTCCAGACCCCTGTTTTCTTAACCATTTTTTAAACCTTAGCTCCTTTTCTTAAAGGTAAATAAAAGTAATCACACACTTCTTTTTAAATATAGTTTAAATTTAGTGTCATGATTATCTTAATTGTGAAGTTCAGGCTTCTCTGGGGCAGATTCTTTAGACCAAGAATGCCAGTGTTTCTCTATCCAGAGCTCCATCCCCTGTCACTTCCTACCCCTTAACACAGGAGTTTTAAGAAGTCAGATTCCCATGGTGACTGAAGGACTTTAAACAAACATAATCTAATAACAGAACGGGTTAGGCTTTCCTATGCCAATATATTATTTTTATTTTAGTTTTTTTATTTTAATGAAAATTTTTAAAAAGCAATAAAAATTGTACAGAATTTCAAAACGAGATGATAGGAAATAGTTCCAAATAGTTGTGCACATGAGGAGATACAGGTATGCAAAACTGATCAAAAAATTCAAGCACTAACTGTTCCTTACAATGACCTAAAAGAATGAATAGTACAGTTATCTTAGCTATCCGGTGTATATATTTATATTTATATTTATGTTTATATTTATATGTATATTTCTCTCGTGTTTGTGTTTGAGTTGGTCTTCTCCCAAAGATCCTTGAATGAAAAATCTGAATGTATTTTCTGTGCAAATTTTATTTTAAAGCAAGTTACTTAGACCTTCCTTTCTGTCCTTATTTTATGATTACCAGGAAAGACTAAAGTTTTTTCATTACTAATATTGTAAGATGCCAATGATTATATATGATTATATAGTAATTTTTCTGTTCGACTCTCTTCATGTCCCTCCCTCCTGTCTTCCTTCTTGTGTGTTCATTTTTCAGGCTTCCTTTGGAGTTTTATAGATCATGTGGTCTTCGGTGGCCAATCAGACCTTCTGGTTCACCATGCGGACTTCTGATTACTATAAAAGCAGGTAGAGCTCTGCCTCCTGTCTTCTTTACTCCACGGAAGAAGGGTGTATAGTGGAGCGAAAGCTCACACAATGACCTCAGGCCAGATTGCAAATTGAAAAGAAATCTCCTTTATCACAATGTCTGAAAGCCCTAGTTGGAGGTTAACAATTTCCCATGCCCCATTGTGGACTCACTATATTCTAGGGTCAGCTAACTGAAAGATGACTGTTCACCATACCAATCACTTTACTGGAAAATGTAAGTGGAGAGTAAACTCTTTTTTGTAAGTCACTCATTCCAGCTACACTAGTTCCATGGCATTCAGCTTTCTTCCTTTTATTTATACCTCTTCTCTTGAAACATTGAAAGTTTCATGGACCAAAGTGAGAAATGAATTAGATATTACTCTCCTCTGGACTGATTCTGCTTGTTATAGATATCTTATAACCTGCCTGAGCAATCAAAAATGAAGGAAAGGGAGAAGTGGCACTGGACATCTAAAGAACATTTGGATTAATGGTCAAAATGTGTGCAAGACAGATCCTATTGCTGGAATACTTTTTATAGGATTTAAATTTCTGGAATTTAATCATGCAGGCTTCATTGCCTCCAGTTGTATGGCTTCAAATTGGAGGAGGTTTGCTTTTTACTCAAATTGCCTTCTAATAAAACCCCTGCTTTTAAGAAAGCTTACCTCCTTAAAGCAAGTTACTTAGAACTTAGGGTTCAGACTCCTGGAAGGGTTTATTATCTTCCACCAGTACCACCCAACCTGCGTCTGATTTTTGGATCATGAGGAGCAAACCAGCAGCCTTCCCACTGTTGAATTCCAGACACTGGGGGCATTTGCCACTTGGCCAGTATATGGTAAGAGAACAGAAAGTAAAATGCACCAATCACAAAAAACAGCTTAAGTATCACATGCATTCTCATGTATGAGAAACTCAAATTACAAATAAAGATCAAAATAAAAGATAAATAAGAGAAGGTAGGGAGATAGAGTTTTCCCAAATGGGAAAGGAATCAGGAGATAGGGGAGGAAGGAGGTAAAGAAAGGGGAAGAAAAAAAAGAAATTAAGATGTGTTATATCCATGTGCCATTCCACACAAGAAATATAAACATGCACAGCAAATACAAACTAATAAAAATAAGTAAATATATATATATATATTATCAATCTCTATATCTATATCTATCTATCTATCTATCTATCTATCTATCTATATCAGGCCATAAAAACAACCATAGGTTCCACTTCATTTCATCTTTCCTTTTCTTATTTTAGTCTCTTGCCTCCAGTGTCCCAAATTCTGCTTACACGTCAAAGAATTTTTATTTCAACAATAAATCTTCCTTGTGGTGGCCTTACTCTATCTGATATCAAGTTATATCTTTACTATTCAGCTGCTACCTGTATTTCCTAGACATACACTAAACATACACCAAATTGCCCTAATTATTATTTAAATATTAAGTTCATTATTTATCTTATCATAGTTGCATATATTATTCCTAAATGCAAAGACAAAGTCATGACTCAGCTCTTTTACAGAACAAGATCTGAACAATTAGCCTACAGGAAATGCAGTAGGTCACTGTCTAAAATGGTAGAGCTACATTGCACCAGAGACAAAACTAGAACTTGTGCCTTCAAACCACAAACCTGAACTGTTTCTGTTTTTAACTCTGCTGTCAGAGTGGATAAACTGTGAGCTGGAGAGCGAGGCCTAGGATGGCAGCTGGATAAAATGTGGACATGGAAAACTCTAGGACACAGGACATCACTTTTTTATATCCTCTGACAGGTAGTGATTACATCAACGGCTAAATCTCAGTGGCTCTTCTCTCAAATTTCACCACATAAACTTATCCCGTGTTGCCTAGATTTGCATATAGATGTTCCTCCATTTATAATAGAAGCACATCCCAATACACCAATTGTAAGTTGAAAATATTAGAAGTAAAAAATGCATTTAATATACATAATCTACTGAACATCAGAGCTTAGTATACCTCACCTTCATTATAGTCAATTTATAATTGGACAAGATCATCTAATATGAAGGCCAATGTATAGTAATATGTTGAATATATCATATAATTTATTGAATATTATACTTATAGTGAAAGTCTGAATGGTTTTTTCTGTATTGCTTGCCCAGAAATAGAACAAAATCTCTACTTAAGTACAGTTTCTATTGAATGTGTATTGCCAGCCCCTTCATAAAGTTTAAAATGTAAGAACTCAGGAATTTTTATATTGATATGTGTGATATAATATCTCTGTGCTTACCTGTAGTTGTTGTGTTTAAGCTACAAGATGGTGACGTGTGAAGAAAACGTGATATTTTGGTGCTTTAAGCTAGAGTGCCCATGGATTCTGAAACTTACTGCAGAAGATTTGTTTTGGGGAACTCTTGGTCAATACAGAGGATAAAGAAAAAACTTCAGAGAGGTAAAAGAGAGCAAAAGAAAGGAGAGGAACTGCTGATGTGCTCACTTCTTATGCAGTTTTCTCAGTCTCCTTGAACTTCCATAGTATAAAACACACACAGTGAACCAGTGACTCTTCAAGTCATTTTATCAAAAGACAAAATTACACAAAATTTATTTTAAAATATCAGTGGTTATTTCTGTGCTTCTATAATTGGGCGACACTTACATCCATGTAATAAATTAAGTGTTCCACTGGGCTAAGCAGAAAAGGAAAGTTTTATTGATAGACAAGGGCAGAAGAAAGCAGAAACAAAGGATAAAGATTTTGCAGGTTGGCCATTTTAAAATCACTTTTCTTTTAGAGCAGTGACAGGGATCAAAACACCAGAAAAATAACTGAGTGCTTAATACCAGCTTGGTTTTGTTGTTGTTGTTGTTGTTTTTGAAGAATAAAACCAAAGAACTCAGCTCTGGTGGTAAAGACCTATAATCCCAGCACTCTGCAGGCTGAGGCAAGAGAATTGCTATGAGTTTGAAGTCAGCCTGGGCTACATAGTGAGTTAAAGTCAGCTGAAATACATATATGGAGACCCTGTCTAAATATAACTTTAACAATAAATAAATAGATAAATAAATAAATTCATTATCATGCCATCAAAACTGGCTTGTTTGGGCCAGATGTGGTCGTCGTGGTGGTATATGCCTATGATTCTAGCTACTCAGGAGGCTGAGGCAGAAAATCAGCAAGTTCAGATCAGTCTGGGCAATTTAACAATCTGTCTCAAAAATGTAGGAGATAAGGAATATAGATGACTGCTTCTAGGGTTCAAATCCAGAGAGAGAGAAAGAGAGAGAGAGAGAGACAGAGTGAGAGACAGAGAAACTGGTCTGTTTGCAAAGTGTGGCTGTTATGTGTCTACCTTGATTTTCTGGACTTCGGATGGTTTTGGTTTCATGGTTCAGAACTTGACTATTTATGACTTCTATTTGTGACTTCTGTGGTCCAGTGTGAGAGAGCCTAATCTAACTTTAGCATAGCAGTCTGCTGGAGGGAAACAGTGAGCACTACCGAAACACGTTTGCTTTCCATGGGATGAACTGGGCCCACTTCTAGTTTGGGGAATTTGATCCTGTTGTAAAGATTTAAGGCTTTGAACCAATGCACATTTCTGTGGATTCAGATATGATTGTTAATCTTAGTCTTAGCAAAATGCATTATCCCAGCTTTCCCGCAGTTTTCCTGGTGCAAGGTAAACATACTGTTTAGATGTCACGCCTGGTAACTGACCCATGCCAGATAACAAAGTTGATGCAGAGAAACTAAGAAGAAAGAACCTCAGTAGTGCCAGCCCTAACCTACCATAATGGACTACACAGTGCTTTTAGGCAACCCATGTTGGCCCCAGCATTGAGCCAGAAAATCAGCTCACATCCCAGAACTGATCCTAGCACTCCTATCCTAAAACTCATCTTGCTTTACGTCGTTAGACACATCACTGTGGTCATACTTCCCACATCATAAAGAATACAGAAGACAGGACAGTCTCAACTTGCTGCTCTCACAGATAGCCCCATCTCCCTTCAACTTACACAACCACATCATCTGCACTGCACTTCCCCTTGCCCTCTTCCACAACTAAGGAAGCATATTTCCTCTGACCTAAGGAGGGACGCTCTTGGAGAGTCAGCAGCGGTATTTATACATTCATGGCTTCTCTCTCTTCACCAAGTATATACCCTTACATCTGAACTTGTTAGATTCAATCAACCACATCTGTTTTTGTTAATGCTACTAGTGACCAAACTCTAGTTGCTAAACAATTAGACCCACTTTAGTCAGTTGCTTACTTTGCCCATATCTTTATTTGTAAATCTCTTTTCTTATTTCCATACCTTTCTGGCTGCCACAGATTAAGTCTAAACCTTTTATGTGAGAGCTGTTGAAATAGAGGCAGCATGCCCGTGGAATTCCCCTACCCCACTTCTGTGCAGGATCAATAACCTGAGACAACTTAACCATTCCATTTGCATGAGAATTTCCACATTCTTCACTATCCCTTTCACAACCTCAGGGACCCTGTTCTAGTGTGACATTGTCTTTCCTGCAGGGAGCAACCTGATAACATCAGGGTTTGCTTTAAAAGCGGCCTGATGTGTACCATGGAGAGCAGCCTCCCCTTAGAACAGTGTTTCACTGTGGCTTCAACAGCCATACAGCAGGTCCACATGCAGGGCTCCCTGGTCCTACCTCAGAGTTGGAAAAAAAAAAAATTGAAACATTTACTTAAATGGTAGAAAAGCAGAACTTGGTTCTCATTTTTACATCCTCATTCCTTTTAACCAAAGCTGCAAACACAACTCACACTTTACAGTTAGAAATCTCATTTGTGTCTCTGGGCATTGCTTTGGGATTCAGAATTTAGGTTCTTAAGATTTATGACTGATGGATGCTGTGAAATCAGTTGTTTCTGGCTGCAAATCATGAAATCAGCACAGAGTTGGCCATAAAAAATGAAAGTTTTATGGTAAGTGGTTTAAGAAAAATGCAGAATATGAGTCCTTTGTGATATATATGTTTTATAGCAGCAATTCCCTATTTTAATTTTTTTTTGAAAAAACTTTCACATTGCTATGGTAGGAAAACATCTTGAAGTAACTTCAACGAAAACAGCCACGTATATAGATTAACATATAATGGCACTGTGAGACTTACTCTCCCACTAACTGAGCTATAAATTTAGAATGATGATTTTTTTCTTGCAGAATTAAGTTTTATTAATATATTTACTTGGTATCCCATTCAGCCTTGAGTCAAAGCAATAGGATCCCACATAAATGAAATTTGTTGATCTAGTACACACTAGGACAGAAATCAATTTCAATTTCCTTTGGATGTACTATAAGTGTTTATCTGATGGTAGATTTGTATTGTTTTAAGTCATAGCTATAACAATAATGGCAAAAAAAAACCCATGCTGATTAGATACTAAAAATAATCCTTAGTTTCAATTCAAACACTCTGTGGTACTGTCCTTTTCCAACGTAATGAATTTTATTCTATAACATAGTTTTTGATTGATAATTCTCCATATTAAATCCTTTAAAAAGTTGAATAATTCCTTCTCTGACATGCATTGTCGGAGGAGGTTTCAGATACTCATCTTTAAGTTGCTGTCACTGACTTCAGCTAATGAGACTGTGTTCTGTGAAACGTGTCTCAGTCGCTAGGGTTAAAGGCAGAATCAGTCATTGCTGTAAGTACAGTAGCTCTCTCTCCATGGGCCTGTGATTTAAATCTGTGTCTAATTAGACAAATACGAGTATAACTTCCTACAAAATTAATAACAGTCTAGCTAGATTGGAACCTAGGATCTGGAGGGTCCTTCCCTTCTGACGGTTGGATCTCGAGCACATGTACCAGAATTTCAAGGTCACACAACATTCCTGAAGGTTGGATGGCTGTCATTGGCAAGCATCAGATAGGCACAAATGATTTGAAAGTCACACATAATTTACAGACACTCTTTCTGTGATTTGTGCATTTTGCTGGATCCAGCTCACTGAGGCACCGTTCACGTGCACTCTGATTGGAGTGATCGCCCTGGAATGATGCAGTGTGTGATCCCCATATCTGTCCATAGTGCCTATGTACCCCTTGTTTCATTCTCCCTGTCTTTTACCCCTTGTTTCTTTCCCACTGTCTATTTTTGCCCTGCTTTCTCCTATAAACTGGGATGGAAATGCTTCATGATACTGATAGCCAAAGTGACCTAAAACTCAGTAAAGTGACTAAAATATTTGACATGAAAATATTGACCTATCTCTCATATGTCACCATATACCTCCATTCTGGACACTTCATCTCCAAAATGTAGTACATTGTTTTTCTGCTCTGCTCTGCCTGTCATCCTACTTCATTCTTATTTAATTTCCGTGAAATCAACCCTTGAGCCTTCCTACTTGTGGAAGCACGGGTGTGCTATCATGGATACTAAACTTGGTGAACCCTGGCTTTAAGATTTATCATGTAACAAATCCACTCAAGCATTGCATGGCCACACCTTTGTCAAATGTCACCCACTTTTCAGGATGATATGGAATATCAGAAACAGGGATAATTAATTTCAAACCTCCCTTTAGATCTTTCAGGTACTTTCAACCTTTTAGATCTCCTTTGTTATACCTTTTGTGTTTAAATGATGCAAATCAATTTCAAAATAACAGATGCATTGTATACAGGCTTTTGTTTCTAAGAAGGGGCACAACTTTAACACTATTTAACAAGTTAATAATAACCGTCATTGCTTCACAAGGATACTGCTGCTGATTACTAGATGAGAGACATTAAACTATGAACCTTTCAGTCTATTTCCTGACTTATCTTTTTCTCATGCAATATTAAAAGAGTGATCATACTATCTTTATTTTACAGATAAAGTTCTGGAAGGTTGTCCAAGGTTGTGCTGACTTCTGAGTTTATGAACTTTTGTCTTTGCTGTGACTACCTTACAATGAGTAACATTCCCATGCATTCAGTCATGCTATTGGATAATTATCCTTCTCGGTAGAAGTACAAACAGGACCTGATTCCTGACTTCACTGATGGCTCTTTCTGTCCCTGATGTGAGCTCAAGTTGTGTGTTTGGTGCTGATTATCCATGAACCATGTCTGCTTCTCGCGACACTCTCGGTGCTGTGTTCCTTGCTTTCTAGCTATTCTATAGTGGATCTGCTTCAGTACACAGCATTGATGATGAAGAAACATAATGATGATGACATTTAAGACATCTTTGAGAGATCCAGCGTAAAGTTGAGTGTTTGGCAGTTTACTGATGTATAAAGACAAGATACCAAAGGAATGGTCTCTGTTATAGGGCCTGATAAAGAATAACTACATACTTTAGAAATTTATTCTGTGTTCTGAACATTGGGAAGTATGGGAAAATTTGAAAAAGAAGCTGCTCAAGGAGATTTTATCCCAAAATACATTCTTTGTTGTGTAGCAAGCATGCCCAGTGGTTAGTGCTCTGAGAGTTCTGTTTGAGTACCGGTAGACCAAGTTGCTTTTCTACCTTTCAACCCTAACCTTAAGACGTCTTTCCATGGATATACGTGCTCAGTGCCAGGGCTCAGTAAATCTTGTTTTCAGTGAAGTTGGTCATAGCTTGAGTGCTTTGGGAGTATTACACTAAAATACCTTCCACTGGGGAATTTATAAACCGCAGAAATATCTTCACAATTCTGCAGGTTGGGAAGCTGAGGATCAAGGTGCTAGCGGACATGGTGTCATATAAAAACTCACACTTTATTTCATAGATGAGTCCTTCTTGTGAGTCTTTGTGGGATAAAAGGGGAGGACACACTGCCTTGGGCCTCTTTTATAATGATACTAATCCCATTAATGAAGCTCTACCCTCACGATGTGATCACTACCCAAAGGCTCACCTTTCATTGCTCAACTTGGCAAATAACGTTTCTACATATGCATGGGGAGGGTTGAGTCAGAGGAGCAAGCACTCAGATTATAGGCTCCCCCTTATCTTTTAGGAAGTGGTCCAGTGGGCCAGTCCTAGTGGCTCAGGAAGTCTTGGTTCACTTTGTCCTATCCCATGTTACCCCTTTAAATTGTTTTGAGCTGTTGCCTTACTTTGATTTCATAGGAAACAGATCCCCAGGCCTGTTGAAAAGACTCATTACAGGGGATTCTGAGATGACCGCTTGGTCTGAAATGTCACTGTTACCACTCACTGTATTTTGAGGACTATGAAGAGAAAGAGTCACAGTCAACATAAGTCAAAATGCAGGGGTAAGCTGACTGTGACCAGAATAAAATTGAGGACAAGGCTAGAAATCTGAGCTAGTATCACCATTGAGGGTCAGGTACTGCTTAGTCCCATTTGATGAAACATGCTTTGAATACATTAATTTGTTCCTCTTCTGTTCTTCCTTAGTCCTTACCAACAAACATGAACACTGAACTTAGTCATTCATACATTGCTGGCACACTCTTTAAAGACAAATGCTCAGCCCTGCTTTCTGAACCATAGGTAGACACTGTGTATTTCAAGAAAAAGGAATTCCATACATGAAACCGGTGAAAGAAAAATATATTTATTGTTAGCTCCTTGCAAGAAAGAAAGAGTAAGTGTGTATAACTGAAAGAAAGAGTGAGTAAGTGTGTATAACTGAAAGGAAACCTCGTTCTCCCTGTTTTTCCTCATATCAACATAACACTTGGTACTTTATTTCTGACTTAAGATGCATGGATTCTTTTCCTTCATCCTCCAATTCATTTGAACCCCAGCTAGGTGTCCTAAAATATTGCTTAATTCTGGCTAAGTCTACCTGGAGATAGCATCAGATTCCATAAAGTAAGGGCTCAATTATCCCCAAAACTACACATGTCATTTGCATGTCCGGGTTGTTATTCATGGTTCTGAGTAACCTGCTATAGATTGAAAGTTCCCATGGCTCTTTCCTTCAACTCAGTAATTTACTGGAATGACTCGCAGAACTCAGGAAATGTTTATTCATTAAATCACTGGATTATAAAAGTATAACTGTGGAACAGCTGAATAAAAAAAATGCACTATCCTTTCAGCATCTCCAAGTGTTCAGCAACATGGAATCTCTTCAAATTCCATCCATTAGATTATTTTTAATGATGCTTTCATTACTGGGCATCATTAATTAAACAATTGTCCACTAATAGTGGAGCTAGAGACTAAAAATTCCAACCTCCTAATCACTTGTAATCAAATGATTGGCTCCCCTGTCAATCTCTCTTAAGGGGATTTCTGAAAGTCACCTTAACAACCTTAGGTGTGGGTGGAAGGGGCTTGTTAGAAATAAAGAGTCTGCTTTCACCTTTATAGTCCTCATCACTTAGAAAGTTCTCTGAGCACCCACCTTGCTCAGTCTTGGCTCTTCTCCTAAAAGGGAATTTCCTTCTCCAGCCTCTTCTACACACTTCATCTGCTGCACCCAGTCTTGGGTCATGAGTAGGTGGCTGCTTTAGAAGAAACTGGGCTGAACAACCAAAGAATGTGGGTCAGACATGGGCATGTTTTTATTGTGAAAAGGGTGATAGGACTGTAAGCTTGAGTGGTCGTTTTTCTGCCATGTGAGAACACAGCAAGGAAAGCTGATCTGACTGGCAGAAACAATGTGAGAAATAGACATAGAGAGTGATAAGCCCTAAGACCAGACCTTTGGGCATACGTCAGGTCTCATATGGAGAATGACCCTCTCTTCTTGCTCTTGGATTCTAAACTGACTTTTTCGTTAAAGAGTCTTAATGTGAAATACCTAGTGCTTTAAAGAAAATAGTAAAACAGTTTATTCTGAACCAAATGTCGGTGACAGTACCCTGGACACATGAATTTAAGTTTCCTTGAATGACATGTTCCACCTTGGAAGAAGTTACATGCATGAACTTTTATAGTCACAGAACAAAAGGAAATAAGAACAGTATTTATACCAAATACATTGGTGGGTGCACCAGAAGGTGGGTCACAGCATAGAGGGAATCTTTCCCATATTTGTCAAACCTTAGCTTAAAGTAGTCTTAGCTTTAGGGCAGGAGGAGTCTGAGGAGGTGAGCCAAGCTTTGTGACATAAAAGGAATTTATCTATAGGGCAGGAGAATGTTAGTTCAAATAACAAAAGTTAAAATAATTGGTCACCAAGGATTCTGAGACAGCTCAAGATAGTTTTTTGGCTCCCAGCCAACAACATTCCTTTTCTCCACCATCACAATATTCTAGACACCCAAAGTCACAGAGTTCAAAGCATCTTTAATAGCCTCTTCAGAGAGCTTCAGTTTGTAATAGATTTGGAGGACTTCTATTTCCTGTGACCAAAGAACCTTGGCTGACACAGGGAGGAGCAGTTTTCAACTCAGTTTATAGAGGACGCAACCAAACATGAGACAGGTTCACCAAAGCTGATTTGTAGCAAGCTGGGAGTCAGCCTAGTTTTTCTAACTTTATAACCTTATTGTTTTCCATTTCACTTGCTGGCTAAATGACCAAGAAAGATCAGTTCATCTACTTTAATCCTAAAATATTCTGTGACCGTTGCCCATCATATATCAGAGAAAAGAAAATTGCTCTTCAGTTTCTTTGTAATATCCTTGATGAAAATTGAATGGATTACAAACTGCAAGTGTGAAAATTCAGTAGTAAACTGGGTAACAAGGACTGTACGTCTGTGTGCTTCAATATCAAAGCACACAGTAGCTTTACATTGTCAGAAACTTGCTAGCCTTGGCAGTGTTATGAAAATTATTAGTTATCATTAAATAAATGTTTGTAGGGTGCACACCGGGGCAGTTCTACATAGGTACCCTCCGGGAAACAGCAGCTGCTCCTGCAAGTGACAGTCTGAGACTTATTTGATGGCTTTGCTTGCATTGGCCCCTGTAGCACGTTAGTGCCCATGTTCTGACCCTCCTGCCTCAAAGATTTCTAAGCCTTCTGTCTTACTTCAAGTGCATCTGCCATAGACAATAGCTGCCCTTCCTTTTTCTTTGTTTTTGACAGAGACCTCTCTCTTCGCTCCCCCGGCCAAATTAATTTTAACACATGAGGCATAGCCTCCCAATTTAATGAAATTCTACTCAGCCATTATCTGTAATGTGACAGACAGACTGAAACTTAATTATGTTGACATGGGTTCCAGTTAAATGTTATATTTTGCTAGAAAAGACATCTTTTTACGAGTGTTTACAATTAGCAGTCTGATTTGAGAAATATATAGCCAGAGAAAAATGTCTGGACAGACAAATGTCAGCCATACTTTTAGGAGAGTCACCCTGTTAGAGACTGAATGCTGTCTGCATTCACCCAGGTAAACAGTCACACCTGGACCTTGGGGTAATAGCCCTGAAAAAGTGTTATATTGAGTGTGGGAACAAAAATGATTGATAATATTAAGTGTTACCTTGTAGATGGCTATGTCTAATTCTTTTTGTCTTTAAAATTGCTATGCAATGGTAAATAGAACGTTTGTTTCATAGTGTCTCTACCTCGAGTAAGTGGAGTTTTATTGTCTTCTTTTCCCGCCATGTGAAGGGGAGCATAAATGTCAGAAGCTGGTGACTGTGTGCCACACATTTCTCCTCATCTCACCTCCTCTGATTCCCTCTTTTGGAGGAGGAGGGCATCTAGGGCAAACACCATAGTTATTTCACTAGTTTATTTTCCATTTTACTCTTGTAGTCTTTTTGGGAAGGGTTCTTTCTTTTGCTTCTGACCTCTCAGCATTCAAAGCAGAGCTCCTGTCCTTCTGAAACTTGACTGATGCTATCGAGGTGAGTTTGGCTGATTGGATCATACAGCAGAGACTCTCAAAGGTTCAGTCTTTGAGGACTGAATGAATAGTAGGTGGACTGAGGGCTGCTGCCGCAACCTAGCAAAACAGAATCAAGTATCTAGAGCAGAGTGGAAAGACCAGGAATGAAAGAGGACATGACAATGGGAGACAACATTAAAAAGAGGGAAAATGGAGAGTGTAACCCAAGGCTGATAAGTTTTTTGTCTTTTTATTTTGTCTGTAAAAAATAAACATTTCATCTCTGCAAATTTGTGGGCCAGTTACTTTTGCAATTATTTAGCTCTGCCATAGGGCAGTCATAGATAAGCGGGTATGGTCATTTTCTAATAAAACTGTATATATTTTAAAAATAATGTGATAAAGATGTTCTTCCAAAACTATCCCTTGTTCATCAAATTTGGTGCTACAAATAAATACTATATTAGCTGCCACTCAGAATGCCCGATTCCAGACCTAAATCTTAGATTTATGAAGATTTACAGTGAACTGGGATTCTAAAGATGAATTCCCTTTTTAAAATTTTTAATTTTTAAAATATTTTCTATTATTTTAATAATATTCTGAGTGCTCTATTCCATATATATGATAGCATTTTTGCACCAGAAATATAGGTAAGCTTAATAGGCTTTCTCCATTAAAAAGGGCTTCCAGGAATTAAGCCTGGGAATCACAAACCCTGAAAACAACGCAATTCTCTGTAAGGACAGAGGCTGACATTGTTTCAAACACTCCTGAAAATCTCTGAAAGTGTTGGGCGTGGTATTTCTGCTCCTGAGTATTCTGTCAATTTCTGTAAATACAAGTGACCTGCTAGAATCCAGTCAAGGCCAAGTGTAAGGTTTTGACACTGAGGAATAAAGGAACAGGAGATGATAGGATTATGTGCATGATTTTGGAAAGTCTTTTGGTTGTAGGAAACAGACACGTTAACTCAGGAATTGGGGTTTTATTATAAGAAGACTGGGTTGTTATTATTTTGCTGAACTTGAAATGAGCCCAGTCCTCATCTTGGGTAGAACTGGAATCATAATCCAGTGAGGAATTAAAGGAACTGTGTCCTAGGTCTTTTTATCACTCCTCCTGCCTTGGCGTCACACCTTTAATGCACATCAGTGGCTTCCTGTGTTTCTGCTTCTACTCTGGTTGTGAGTCAGTGAACTCTCTGTATCTTTCATTCATATTATCAAGGGAGTTGACGTTATGGCCAAATCAGTGGTAGAGTGCCATGCCGAGGGTGGGTGATCTCTTTCACATGGTCATACTGCTGCCCGGCCTTTTCCCATCTAGTTTCCTGATTCCTTAGTGCTTTGAGTCTTCCCTGTCCTACTCATAGGTGAAAATTCAGTTAGACTCCACTTGCAAGGGACACTGGGAAATACAACCTACATGTATGTGTAGCAAGGGGAAGGAAATGGATTAGGTGACCAAGTAATAAATCTTTAAAAACACAGTACAGTGGTCTTACATATTATTATCTCTACACAAGTTCTCTTTAACTTCTATTTGTCTAAGCGCCTGAGCTCTCCAAAAGCACTAGAAGAAATAAAATAGAATTTTTCTGTGATCATTCTGAACAAAGAAAAAACTGTGGATAATCAGAGATAGGGAATCCAAAGCGGTAAGATTCTTTTACATATTAAATGTAAGCCAGCACATGTGTATACTCGGTGGAGTTTGTCAACATATGTGGGAAGGGATCTTTTTCAAAACTGTTTAAAGCAGAATAACAGGAGTGTACAAAGAGAAATGTTGGTTTTGGTACCATCCCAACAGCTAACACTGTCCTAGAGTTTCAGGGACCCATTATCACCCATGTAATGTAACATCTGGATCAGAAAATAAGGCAGTAAACATATCAGCTCTGAACAACTATTTTGCAAGTCATAGAAGAGAAGTTGTATTCTATGTGGTAGAGTCAAGCACATGGAAACACTGGTCTTGGCTCTGCTATTATCTAGATGGGTGACCTTGGATATTTTACTTCATTTTTATATTTGTGCTAATACTTTGTGACTTTAAAATATATAAGCTTAAATAAAACTTGTGTGTGTGTGTGTGTGTGTGTGTGTGTGTGTATTTTCAGTGATGGTGCTGAGCACAGTAGTCTATTGTGAAGATGTGTTTTTCCTTTTGGTTGGGTCGATTGTGTTAAAGACAGCACCTGTGAAACAAAGACCTATGTAATCCTGTTCTGTCCTGGCAAGAAGACTTTGGATACCACTTCCAACTCTCAGGGTCTGTGTTGGTTTTTTATAGGGCTGTGTTCCCAAGATACTAGGGTTGGAAAAATGGAATAAGAAAAGGAAGTCATCACCTTTGAGAAGATTCTGCACCACAGTGATATAGCAATGGGGTCCTTTGGTCTTCAACCTGCTCTTCACTTGTGGCTGTCTTGCCTTGGTGCCCAATTCCTTGCTCTGGGTATCTACTTGATGACGATTTTCAGGACCCATTGCCTTATCTCTGTTTCCTCAACTTACCTCTAGATATTTGTTTCTTCCAAGAACATGCTCCATCTATTGAGCATATCCTCATCTAGAAAAAGAAAGAGGCTCCCTCCCCTGGTTCCACCCCTGTTCTGACTTTAACAGTGCATAGTCTTAAGGAAGAGCTAAAACTAAACTCTGTTCTTGTCTCTGTGACCTCAGGGAGGGACTTTACTGGCTGTCACTTGATGCAAGGGAGAATGATCATGTGGCAGGCAAGAAAGGGGCTGATAAAGGCTTGTGTAGTCAAAGCCCGATTGTGACTTCTGCCCAGTGTCTTCTGCTCTGATGTTGCAGAGAGCCAGGCTTGATGAGGAGACACTGTTTTCCCTGGATTTAATTGATAGAAGTAATATTATAAGGAATTAATTAGAAGTCCTGGTATATTGATAACCATTTGTTCCACACTGCAGTCGTTTTTATTAATAATCTGGGGATGCAGAGGGGTAGAAAGTAGGATGTTTACCAGGCAGATATTATAGACACTGTGTAGACAGCATGGAGGAAAGGTCCCTTTGTGATGACAGCTCACTTGGGGACAGTTCAGCAGTTCCCATGAGTCCCACGTTCTTGGAACAATAAGAGCATCAGACAGTTCCTGACAAGTCACTTGGCTTAGCTCTAAGTAATTGAGCTCCTTGATTTATATGGCATATGAGTTAAGAAGCATATGGCATATGATCTGAAAGAGAAATAGAAAAAGAGAATTGGGAAAAGGAACACAGTCAACGACACTAGTAAAACTGGCTTTTGGGGCCAGAGAACATAAGAGACGGAAACATCCAGAATCATCTCCAATATTCACCTCAGGGAATTTACCCAAAAAGATGAATCAGAGCCATTAGTACCGACCAACTAGTGACAGCATGTTGATCCAGGGGTCTTGTATTACTGAGAAGCTTAAGTCCTTATTCACAACTGAAACTAACAGGAAAATGTGTAAATGGAGGCTTTAGGTAATTCACAGCAAGAGAAGATTTTGAGCATGTTATCAGTGCAGTTTTGCACTTAAAAATCCAGTCATCTCAGGATGAGATGGTCCTGACTATAAGGAAAATTGATTTTGGTTACCCCGTCTACATCTTCAGTCCATACATATATTTAGAGATCACAATTACTATGGTATTTTTTAAACACCTGTATGGATACTGTTCTTCCATGAAATCCTAGTTTTGAGGTAATCTGAAAAGGGTAATTTCATACAAAGAGAGTTATCAGGGCTCTGCAAACAAGTTTTGGATAAATTGGAGACTTGAGTGACCACTTGGTTTTAGTTATGAAAAGATTGAATGACTCTAAGAACATCATTGACTTATGGTACAAAGTTGTGTGTGTGTTTAAAGTATGGATGTATGTATAAATATAATTTTTCTTTTTAAAAGTTTTACTTCATTTATTATAAAGGGTACAACTCAGGGAAAGTCAGTTGGAAGAGATGCTTAAGGAAATGTATGGGGGTGTGGTACAACATTCTATGCATTACCTGGGTATGTCACATTGCCAGCAAGCAAATGGATTTACCAACCAGGAAGCTGCAATAAATGATTTTCTTACACTTAACTGCCCAGTGTAATGTTGGGCATTCCAGCATAACCCACAAAAGATATCAAGGGAATCCAGCCATAAAAATTTATTGAAGACCATCAAAGAACTGAGTTCTGGTTCATGCTAATTAAGACCATTAGGAAAGAATGGACAAAGTCCTATGATCAAAATAGGGGATTTAAGATACTTGCAAGATAATAATCAATACCTGCCAATACCATTTGGCTTTGGGATATTTTTGAGAATACACAAAATGATTTGAACTTAAACAAGATTTAAGAATGTGTATAGCGTTGATGCCAGTACCTTACATTTCCCCAGCAATAGCCTATCTTTTGATGTTTTCCACTCAAGTAGCCTTCCCTTCCTGCCTCAGACCATCCTCACAGATGTGTGCACCCTCATTCAACTCCTTCTTGTCATATTGCTTGCTCAATTTATCTCCGAATGTTGGCCTCTCCAACCCACTCAATCTCACACATCACAGTAACATACATTTGTTCTTACATTTAAATCTTTGTTCCTCTTCCCTCTCTACACAGCATTATATTTGAGGAAAGGATTTTTTCTTCTTCCTATTATATCTATGCTTTTTTTTTGTTCTTACTCTCTCGTGATCCATATTAATGTCCTTATTGTCATAGTGTAATTTATAAATACAGTGTCCAGAAAATTGTGCAATTATAAAGGGCTTGATAGGTGAGCCGAGATTTGACCTTGGCCTTTAAGGAAGAGATACAGATTGATCATTCAGGAGAATCAATCTCTAGTATAAAGACATAGAAGCATTGGGTCTATTTTCTGAAGGAACATTGTGGTTTGTCTATTCAGGGGTTTGTCCTTTGTTTTCAGTGACATTTTAGATACGATCGAAGCTGAGTGGAGTCTTATGAAGCAGATATATTCCTGAACTCTCTCTCGATAGTTCTACATTTCACTTAATTCAAATCACAAAGTTGAACAAAGAAAACAGCAGAGAAAGTCATTAGGACCTCAGGCAGGTGGGAGTTCTGATCTGGTCTGATTTGATAGGCCAACAGGAAACAACCTAAGGAAAGCCAGGTGGTACCAGGTATTCCTGAGGGGAAGTTGTCCTTTCATCTCACCGCAGTTCACCTCAGCTGTACACCGCGAGATCGACCTTCAGGGATACCCGCCTTGTCGTCTCCAATCTGTCCTCTCATTTAAAGGCCAGTTAAAATTATCCCATCTTCGAAAATTTATGTTTAACAAACTGGAAATTATTTTCATTGCAAATGATTGAATTTATAGAGCAACCTCCGATGCACCACAGTATTTGTTTACTCAGTGAGCAGGAAAATTGAGGAATATAAGTTCAATGAAAACTTCATTGAAAAATTTTTGAAAGTTTCTTTGTAAATGGTGTAGAATCATTTGGAGGAAGGAGTAAGAACCATTGCTAGATGTAGAGCAATCCTATTAATTTAAAGCATTTTAGGGAAATTTCTGCTTTATAACAAGTAAGATTCATCTACAAAGGCTTAGACACAACATATATGTAATATGATGAGCTAGATATCACTGTGGATTCTTTCCTCACCACCTATATAGAAATATGTATATATGTATGTATATTTAGGCCTGTAGGTTATTTTTAAGTTAAAGTTCATGTGAATAGTCTTTTAACCCTGGGTTCATTATATTCTGAGATTAACTAATTATATGGCAAGTGGAACTAGGAATCAGTCCTAAGCATAGACTAATAATAAGGCAAACTTTGAAGTAGATTAATGACCCTCATTCTTCAAGTCAAAACTGTTTTACTGTGATATGCTGGTGGCAGTTAAATATTTTACTAACAAAGTCCTGTTAGTTATAAATTCAAGATTCCTTTGTTCCAAGAGAGGTTGTTGACCTGGTAAATATCAGGCAAAGAAATTAATCAATGGCTAAAATCCAGACCAGGTGCAATCATCACAACCACCCCCTAAAATTCAGAAAGCCTGAGAATATTGTAGCAGTACTGAATGACCAAAGAAAACAAAGTTGAAAACAGAATCACCTAGATTCTGTGATTTCCATGTATGGCAAAAGTACAATTGAGATGAGGGATTTTAATAGTAGACATCTCTCAGATTCTTTTATATTGGAGAAATATTTTAAAATTGAGAATTCTCTCATTGATGCTGAGATTTATAAGGTATTGTGTCCAAAGATGTTCACAATGGCATAACTTTTGCTGTTTGCACAACCTGCAAATGATCCAAAGCCTAGAGTTATAATTAAGGACCTTGTTATACCATAAAAGATTTTCAAATTTTAATCTATGACAACCCACACAGTGTTCAGGGTTTAAATACTTTATTGACCAGGCTGGCAGACTGACTCCTCTGTCAGAGCTGGGAGAGCCCTGCTTCAATTTATCTCTCCCACACTACATATTTGTAGCCATAAATCTTTTGCTAGGCTCCTTGAACATTAAAAATAGCCTAGCATTTCTGGCTTTGCTTGTGGTGCTGTAGGAGCCAAATCAAAAGTGCCAGCTCCTATGGCCTTTTCATGTAGCCCTGTGGTAGGCATCATCTACATCTGTCCTGATCCTTGATGTCTAAGTGCCAAGTCTGACAGCAGCAGTGTTTCTTGTTCCGAATTGGTTTCCATCTCCCCAGATGCTTCCCTTCTCCAGAAGGTTGAAGTTGAACCTGGACTAAGCTGGTCCTGAGCCAATGCTTCATCCATTCCATTCTCTTGATCATGGCTTGGAGCGGATGAGTGTCTTCCTTCTGCAGGATTCCCACTAGATGGAGCACAATAGCTGCATTAGTGGTTGAGCCCAGCCTCTGGCTTTTCACTGGGCCCACAGGAGACAGGCAGAGGATGCAACAAAGACCATTCATTACTTTCTGAAGGCTCCAAAAAAAATTCATTTCATGGTTCAGATTCACATAGGTGAACATCATGTTGTCTCCCTAGTACAAAAACTGAAGGAGTTAGTAGGACACAATATGTACAATGGATATTTTGAAAATGAAAGGAGAGGAAACATAAAAAGGGAAGGTGGTAGCTGTTGTTAATTCCCTATTACTTTGTTTTAAAGTCTTGTGTCATTTTCATTGTTTTGCTTTGATTGGTTTTATTCTGTTTTGAGTTGATTTTATTATATCTGATGGCATGGGCAGCTATTTTGAAGATAACAAGCTATATTATGGTAGCCATTGTTGAATTGCTATTATGTTGTTTTGAAGTCTTGTATCACTTTCACTGTTTTGTTTTGATTGGTTTTCTTCTGTTTCATTTGGTTTTATTTTAATATGTCTGATGGTATAGACAGCTATTTTGAAGATAATAAGAGGCATTATGGTAGCCACTGTTGATTTTCTATGTTCTTGTTTTGAAACCCTGTATCACTTTCACTGTTTTGTTTTGACTGGCTCTATGTTATTTTATTTTGTTTGGTTTTATTCTCTTTAAAAAAGGTTAAATAAAAAATTCATTTCACTGTAGGCTCAGATGCAGGATTTACCTTGAGAACTACAGCAACCACCTGTAGCAGCCAGTTGTTTGGAGAAAAGAATAATGTATTAAGATGGAGTACTATTTTATGAATTTGAGTTTTCAAACATGGGAATGTTATTTATTTGAATTTTATTCCAGGGGTGAATAGAATGAAATTTTATGGAGTGATCCCACAGACAATATGGGGTAATTTCTATGTATCTTTTTTTTGTTGTTGTTTTTTCCTCATCTTTTTAAAAAATCATCTATATTGAGGAATAATGGACATTTAATAAACTGTGAATATTTAAAGTGTACAAATACTATTCTTTTCTTTTGATTGTTTCCATGGAACCCTCATCACAGTCCAGACAGTAACTATATTCATCGCTGCTTAAAATCTCCATGGTCTTTTAGATCTTCTCTTTAGTGTCCCTTCTGACACTGTACCCATCTCCAGGCAAACACTGATCTATTTTCAGTTACTGTAAGTTTATATTTTCTAACCTTTGATATAAATGACACAAACTGCATGCATTCTTGTTGCTTAGCTTCTTTTCCTCAGCACAATTATCTTAAAATATATCCATATTTTATCCTGAATACTGAATAGTTCATTCTCTTTATTACTGAGTAATACTCTTTATAGTTTGTTTATCCATTCCCCTGACATTAGACATGTATTTTCACTTTGAAGCTGTTTGAAATAAAATTGCTATGAATATTTGTGCGTGCAGTTTCCTATACTTTCATTTCTCATGGCTAAATGCATAGGAATAGAGCAGAGACTCATAGGCGGATATATAGGAGTAGAATAGAGTCATACTAGAGTCATCCTAGCTACTTTTGTTGTGATTCCTACTGGGAGATATAAGCTATCTAGCCCGCAGGGCCACCTGCATCACGTGTGATCTCTTATCAGGAGCTACAAAGCGCAAAAGCTTGGACTAGACAAACAGAACACTTGATGAGGAGATATAAATGACATGACCTTAATAAGGAAGGTCTACTGTAGGAGCCTGAGCTTCCAAGAACAAAAGAAGCATTTTTGTAGTGTAATATTAGTCAGCATTGTGGAGTAATTAATATGGATTAAAATTCCTGACCATTATTCCATAGAATGAAGGGAAGATAACTATATTTTGTCTTTCATTTTGCATAAGTCACTAAATGTTGCTCATAGACTGAGTAAAGAGTACTCGGGTATAAAAAAATATATGTTAGACTTTTCTTCACAAAGAGAGATATGGTTTTGAGTGTGGCCATTTAGCCCAAATTTCTAGAGCAGAAGTCTCTTTTACATCCTCTTAGAATATATCGAATGACCACAAGCTTACTCCCTCCTGGGGAAATCTATTTGTGCAGTCAAGAACTATGACCATGTTATAGAGTTATATTTTAGGAATTCATAATTGTCTAGGGGTAAGAAATGAGTGAGAATCACGCGGTCTGCATGCTGCTGTTCAGAGCAGGTTAACAGTGTACAGAAGCCACACTGGGCGTCTGGCTGCCGCATGCCTTCTATTTCCCTCATCTGCACATCTCAGAACCATAAGATCAGGTGGCTCCTTAGAGATCATGTGTCTCAGTCACTGCCAAACTGTGGGCCTAGCAAGCAGTGTTGGAAATGGAAGGAAGAAAGGAAGCTGTTAACTAGAGTCTTTTGTCCACGTGCTTTATAAGAACTTTGCCCATGCATTTTCTAAAATCAGGGACTCATTATTTAGAGAAGAAAAATAGAAAATAAAAGAATATAGGCAGCCAGGAAAAAATATTGATTTAATTCTCTCTCATCAGTTGAAGAACCTGAACTCTTAAGTAATGATATGACTTGCACTTGCCAGAGGTCACGTATCAGTGGTAGAGGTAGAGCTAAAACACAGAGCCACAGGAAGTTAGGTTAGTGCCCCTTTCATAAGGCCATATTTTGTCTTTAATTTCAAGGGTTGCAAACTACAAATGGTCATCCATGGTTAATTCTAAGCTAAGAGCTAATCTGTCACTGCTGTGATACAGACCAGTCCATCTTCAGAGGATCAAACCAACTACAAGAGAAATGCATACATATATCACAAGAGTGGAACACAATACAGTATGTAAATGGTAGAAAAATTAAGTTAACTGCAGCTGATGAGATGTTTGATCCTGATTCTACCTTAAGTGCAATGGCTGGATGTTGGTGGCCGTACACACCTGCAGTTTTAGCACTGGGAAGGAAAAAGTAGGAGGGTTTTGAATTAGATACCAGCAGCCTAGAGTACAAAGCAAGACTATAAAGAAGAAGAAGAAAAAGGAAGAGGAGGAGGAGGAGGAAGAGGAGGAGGAGGAAGAGGAGGAGGAGGAAGAGGAGGAGGAGGAGGAGGAGGAGGAGAAGTAGGTGCCAGAGCATTTGTGACTATTTGCAGAGAACAAAAATAAAGATAGCCAAAGCTAACCTGCTAGAAGCCTCCTTATTTATTCCTCAAAGATGAGTTTATCATTCTTGTATTTACTTAAACAAATTTTGGCCAAGACACAAGCAAAACAATGGGTGTAATATTTTGCAGAATTTCATCTGCAATTCTAACCATGTATTATAATATCTACATATTATTTAGTATGCATAACTTATTAACCACATATCATCATCAATACAATTATGTCTTTTTGAAGTTTGAACATGAAATCAGAATACAGACCCACAATGTTATTTTAAACACATATTAACAGGAAAAGGCACATAGAGAATAAATATGCACCAGGCATTCAGTTAGATACAGTTATTTTATAACTTTTATCATTTCATGATTTATCCAATTTCATCTATTCTTCAGTGCTGTCAGCAGACAGATAAAATAAATCTCTCAAGGTCAAAAACCTAGTTTAAGATAATTTAGACACACTTCTGTTTCATATCAAGACTCATGCTCTTTCTAATACCCATAATAACAATTTTAGGTGTTCAATATTAATGTTTGAGAAAGAATGAGGAAAAAAAGGAAGTCATAGTTCTGTCCGTAATTCTGGTTCTTTGATGAATTTCTCCACAATTAACCTTGGAGTGGTTGTCCCAAAGGTGAGATCTCAACCAGAAGGACTGTTAGTGTGACAGAAAGGAGATTGGACCAAGAAGTCATGCTGGTATTGGAATCTGCGCTTTGCCATTTACCAACCCCTGGGAAATGAAGAGCAACTGTCCCCAGCATGGCACTCACAGAGAAATAGTGTCAGGGATGGTTGTCACTTCCACAACACCTGATAGCTCAGTGGAGACATGAGGAAAGCCATGTAGAGAAACTAGCCTGCCTCCAAGCGGGCGCCGGGGGTACTCTTCGCCTGCCCCTAAAATTGGTTTATGTGTGTATGACAAAGCAGGTGTTTTTCCTGTGCAGAGACTAAAACAAACAGAAGATTATAAAGTGCACAAAAAGATTTTCCACGCTGCTGAGCCTTGCAAAATGTTCACACTTGAATTCCTCTTTTTGAATTCATTATTTCAAGACAGCATTTGGTTTGGAAAACCAGGGCAGCTGAGCTGAAAATGCGTGTTGTTATTAACTCAGAGTTTCTGGGAATAAACTGTAAAGGCTGCGGTGTTCAGAAGCAGCTTTGCTCTTTGCAGATTCTTTGTCAATGAACCTGCTTCTTACTCTAACCATTAGCAAACATGAGACCCCATGTGCAATATTAAATTGATAGCATTTATTTTGAAATATTAACTTATCTTCAACACAGTATTAGCACCTTCTTAAAACTCAAGTCACTTATATCATTGCAATCATTCTTTAGATTAAAATATTTTAATTAGGGTACAAATATCTAGATCTAATCCATTAACTGCCCTTAAATGTCTATTTTTTTGTTGTTTCCTCTTATGTTTCACTTCTGTCTCCTGCGCCTTTTCTCCTATGTTCTTCCTTTCTTTTCCCCATTTAATCTTACTTGTCACTCAGGATTCAAATTCCTGTCCCTTCTCCAAGATCTATGAAACCACCAAACCCTAGCAGACCTCTCATGTCCCTGACTCCCTATGACATTCATTTTCTGTTCTTGTAACCTCACAACTAATCAAGTGGCACTACCTGACATCTGCTCTATTTTCAATCATCAATAACGGTTTAAAACTCTTATCACAGTTTAAGTTTTTTCCCAGTTTAGAGCTTGACTTTCCCAATGGACTGGCCACTCCTTCAGAGCCAGGCCCCATGTTCCTATGGTGAGTGTCTGTATCATATCGTGTCCCTGTCTTCCTGTGAGATGGACGTCCTGCAAAGAATGGGAAAAGTAATTGGTAAAAGTATTACATTAATCAGTTGCTAAAGATGAGAAAAACACTTGAACACATTTCTTACATTTTCTTTAGCTGATTCATAACTGTTAGAACACTAGTTCATGCATGGCCTCACAGGAGTTTGTTTAATGGGCCTGGGGAGTGAGAAAGTTACTGAAAGGAGGCATAAATCCCTGTTAACTGCTACTGTTCACAGTTTGCTACTGGAAGTAGTAAGGTAAATTTCAGTGCATGTATATAATATAATTGTATTGATTGAACTGCCTTTTTCAGAGTTATTAGTGCAATTAAATTGACCTTTTGCTAGTATAGAAATAACCTGTTTAATGAAAAATGAACCCATGAATAGGACATAACTCAAATATAGCAGATTAAAGAGCACTGCATGTGAAGACTCTGTAAGAGGCACAGTAGAGTCCTATTGGGTGACATTGTGCCAAATAGATAAATACTGCTTAGGAACCTAAAAACATAAGCTGGGTAGTGGTGATGTCATGATACCGAAGGACATGTCCTAAATGGGACCATGTATTGAGGAATAACGTGGTTGCCCTAAGTTGGTGTTAGATCCAGAATCACATTGCAATTAAGTAAACACAATGCAATAGAAAGTATTGCTTAAGTACAATTTGCAGATATCAGCAAACATTTCCCTGCCTTAGCACCAGGCCACCATCATTAACTGATTAATTACAGAATATCTGAGTCTCTGAGGCATGAGATTGACTAAAATGGGGACCAAGACCTTTTGTACCTTAGTACGGCCCTTGAAAAACAGTTCCATTTATCTCTACTCAAGATCTTACATTCCAAATGGGAAATAACTCATTGGATACATCAATTGTTTGATAAGCATCGCTTCTGTTAGAAAGCAGCAGTTAGTGAGTTCTACGCGGTGAATGGTATCATTACAAAAGGGACAAAGTAATGCAGGAGAGAGTCATTATCCATGACACACTCTGTGTGACAGATCACTATGGGTACATCCCATTTAAATCTATAAATCCTTCCAAATCGAAGTCTCCTGGAAGTGCATATTAAAATGGTCTGCAGCCATAAAATCGTCAAAATCTTTGGAGGAAAAAAAGGTTGGACTTTCCATATCGACATATGATCAGCGAATCTAAGTCATTCTGACAAAATGTAAGCATGAGAACTACCCTAATGAGACTTACAGGTTAGTGTGCAACTGCAGAGACAAAACATATAGAATGTCACTGGATTAGAGGTGAATAAACCTGGGAATGAGGCAGGAAGTCACCACAAAGTGAATACATTAGGAAGCAAAACCTAAAGTAAGCCAGAAAACATTGCAGACTAGATATCCACTGCTATTCCCCAGACTTGCAATGTAAAGTGAAAATTATTGGCACTCATTGGACATGAAATTGTTTTTAAATTATTATGTTATAGGTAGTTTAGTTGCCAAGAAAAAAAAAAAGAGCAAGAGTTAGAGTCTAGAAATCAGGTACATTTCATAGGTAGATTTAGGAGGAAGGGGCAATGTACATGATGGGTCACACTTTGAAAAAGAAACAATATTCTCATTGTTTTTAAAAGAGATGCATTGCTGGGGAAAGAGTCAGATAGTTGAAAATACTTGGTGACATTCGAAATTCTCTTAGGATATGGAGACTGTCCTAGTCAGAAAAGGATGCGCGTGAGGTGCAGAAGCTGCTGCCTGATAATTGTTCAATGGGTACAAAAGCATTAAATTGGGCGATTTTAAATACTCTGTTGCCAAAAACTTTCACAGTAACTCTGTTTGTTATATCACTTTGACCAGCGTACTTGAATTTTACTTTCCTCTTCTATCAAATGAAGAGGTTGGAGTAGCTGATATCTCAAATCTTATAAGCCTCACCATTCTCCGCGGTCAGTTATCCAAGAGCTCTGTCTGAGAACCTCCATCCTCTGATTTCTTTGGAGCTCTCTGTCACTTCCAGGGCTTAGGGAATGTCAGCTGACCCAGTATCATATGGACAACAAGCCTATCCTTTGGGATTAGGAAAATAACTCCAAGTGTCTTTTGCTTTTCTCTTTTTGCCTTAATCAGAAAGTGCTGCTTCCTGAAGTGTTACTCATCCATCTTTTTTGTAATAAAAATTTCTGTGTCATCTTCCCTGAGTTGTTTCTGTCCTGCCTTCTGATCCCTTCTAAATGAATTTTCTTTGGCAAAACCCCCACCCATAGGCCTGTGTAACTTAGATTATGTAGGGGAATATCCAAGACTTAATAAAGCATGAAGTCTGGAGGAAAACAAAATTAGAGGAGCGAAATTGATGCTCAGATGAGTTGATTATCAGAAACTCAGATTAACTATCCCATGTGGTCTTCCTCAGCAAAACTGAGATCTAGAGTTTCTCACTGAAGCATTCTAAATACTAGAATTGAAAAACACTTTGGACTTGACACTCATGTAGTTTTTTTTTTTTAATTGGTTGAGCTGATTTCTTTGGACTTTAAACTGCATACTGGGAAGTGAGACCTCTTTATCTTGTAGAAGTACAGACTAGTCTCCCTCTGTCTCTCTCTCTCTGTCTCTGTGTCTCTCCCTCCCTCCCTCCTTCTCCTCCCTTCTCCCTCTCCACTCCCCTCTTCTTCTCTCCTCTCCTCTTTCCTCTCTTCCCGTTTCTTTGTCTTTCTTTCCTCTCCACTTTTCTCCTTCTCCCTCCATTTACTGTTTGTAAGAGTCTCTCTTGGGCTGTCCTAACTTCTCTTTTGCCCCACCTACTGAGCAGAGGTTGGTTAGTAGGCTCTTGGTAAAATAGATGGAATTGTAGACACGTCCTGAAGTAGAGCCTGTCTCCATCTGCTTTGGAAATAGCTCACAAATTCTTCTTTGTTATTTCTGCTGCAATCATCAATCTCCTGCCAGAGGAAATTAAATTATTTGTTTGTTGGATAGGAGAGATTCCAGAGCTTTTACCCCTAATTTGTTCCCCACTCTTCGTGTTTTGCCTATAACATCTGACTAAGGGCTTGAAGGGTCTCATTTTATTTCTTGAAATTCACTGCATGAAAAACTGTTTTATTCCATTAGTGTCGCATTTTGTCATATTTAGTAAAGACAAACATAGCCACGTGGCAGCTTGGTTTGTGACTGCCATCTTCAAGCCACTGAGATGCTTGCCTGCAGCCTCTGCCCCTCCCAGTTGCTGGCAGGATCCTTGAAGTCTTTCCCCAGGGAGATGCCAGCACTCCCAGTTGAGCTGATAACTCTCCTGATTCCTTTCCATTCTAGATGGTCGTGAATGTGCCTCTACAGTATAAGGTGTTGGCCCCCAAGAATGAAAAGAGATATAACTAACAAGTATATCGACCCAGTTTGGTAGTAAAGTATGAACATTTCTCTAATTAATTAAAAAATTATTCAGTCACAAAGTGTCTGAAGGTCAGATCTAGCTAGAGTTGATACTGATGAAAAACAATGGCGGTGAGGAGAGGGTGCTTGCTAACACTGGAAATCCTTATCATTTTGATGCTGAGCATTGTGATCTACAGCACCTGAAATTTTTTTTTCTTGTGAGATTCTTTAACACCTTTCACTCTTTCATTGTTGGCAAGAAAATGTGAAGCTATGGTGTCATTTCCACAACATGCTCTTGTTTCTACACAGAGAAACCTGGCAGACAACGTAAAACCAAACTCAGACAGAGGGAACTATGGTCTAGTCCCTCATTCTCTTATTCTTCCCTTGGCCACCATGAAAGTTTTTAAAGTTTTTTCAGTACATTGATATAAAATCGTATACATTTACTACATAAAACAGGATGTCCTGAAATACGTATAAACAATGTGGAATGACTCAAGCTGACTAGTTAACACATACATCACCTTACATAACTATCATTATTGTGGTAAAAATACTTTCCATCTCTTTCTTTGAGCATTTTTCAGAAACACAATACAGTAAATACAGTGGATGTGTTGCACAGTGGATGTTTTATACTTATTCCTTTTGTCTTACTAATTTTTTTAAAACAATTCTTTGACTGACATCTCCCCACCCTTCACCCTCAACCACCTTAGTGCCTAGTGACCTCTGTTCTCTCTACTTCTATGAGATCAATATTTTTAGATTTTATTTATAAATGAAATTTATAAATTTATAAATAAGATTTTGTGATGTTTGTCTTTCTGTGCCTGACTTATTTTACTTAACAGAATGCCCTCTTGCTTCATCCGTGTTTTCAAAAATGCCAATATCTCATTTTTTTAATGTCTAAATGGTGATATTAACATTTACTGTTACTATCCATTCATTTATTAACTCAGATTAACTTTATATTTGATTATTATAAATAATATAGCAATAAACATAAGGGTGCAGGTGTCTCTCTGATACACTCATCTCAGTTTTTGGTGTGTATTTAGTAGTATGTTTGTAAGATGCTATCAGTTACTCCTGAGGACCCCTCTGCAGTGTTCACCTTTCCATCCACGGTGTTCGGGGCTTCCCTGTACTGTGTGTCTGTGTCAAGTCTTGTTGTCATTGATCTTTTTGTTAGTAGCCATTCTCACTGGTATGAGGTAATAGTCCATTGTGATTTTAATTTTTTGGTTCCTTGATTATTATTAGTGCTGTTGAGCTTTTTTTCATGTATCCATTTTCCATCTACGTGTCTTTGGATAAATAACTATTCAGGCTCCTTGTTCATTTTTAAAGCGAGTTGTTGTTTGCTTTTTTTGTTTTGTTTTGTTTTTTGCTATTGAGTATGTTTTTTAATGTACTTTGATTAGTAAAACCCTTGGATAAATAATTTTCAAACATATTCTTCCATTGCATAGGTTTTCTCTTCATTATATTCATTGTTGTGTTTGCTGTGCAGAAACTTTCTAGTTGGATATAATTCCATACACCATGTCTATTTTTGTTTTTGGTCTCTGCTTTTAGATTCATATCCAAAACATCATTGACAGACAGACATTATGAAGTTTTCACCTTTTTTTCTGGTAGCTTTGCATTTTCAGGTCTTACACACAGATCTTTGATCCATTTTCATTGATTCACATACATGGTGAGAAGGGTCTAATTTCTGTCACTTCCATGTGGCCATCTAGTTCTCCCAATGCCTAATTTATTTTACTCCATCGTCTTTTCTCCAATATGTGTTTCTCACACCTATGTTAAAAGTCAGTTGCCTTCAAATACGCAGATTTTTTGGAAAGACTATCTTGGTTTGCTGTTTTTATGTCAGTGCCATGATGCTTTAGTTACTATACCACTGTAGTATATTTTGATGTCAGGTTGTTAGGCAGTATGATGCCTACAGCTTTGTTGTTTTCTGTTTGTTTCTTTATCCAGATTTCTTTGGTTACTCAGTCTTTGGTGGTTCCCTTAAATTTTTAGTGATTTTTTTTCAAATTTCTAAGAAAAATACTACTGTTATTTTGATAAGAATCTGTGTATCAGTTCATGTTTAATCTTAATATCAGTGTAGGTAACATGAGCATTTTAACAATAGCAAACCAACCCATGAACAAGGACTATATTACCATTTGCTTATATCTCCCTCAAAAATCTTTTTTAGTGGTTTGTAGTTTTCAGTCCTTTTCCTCCTTGGTGAGATTAATTCCTAAGTATTTTATCTTTTATATCTATCATAAATGTGATTATTTCCTGATTTATTTTCTAGACAGTTCATATTTAGTATATATTAGTGTTGCTAATTTTTATTTGCTGGTTTTACATCATATAACGTTATTGAATTTGTCTGTTAAATCTAACAGGTTGTTTCGGTGGCATCTTTAAGGTTTTCAATGTTACAGAATGATTTCATCTCAAAATGGAGATTTTTAAAACTTTTTCCCTTCCCATTTAAATGTCTTTTATTTCTTTCTTTGACTAATTTATATGGCTAGGACTCTAGCAATATATTAATTGTAGTGAAAACAAACATTATTGCCTTATTCTGAATCTTCGAGAAAAGCTTTCTTTTCTCCATTGAGTGCAATATTGGCTGTTGGTTTGAGCTATAGGACTTCGTAATGAGGTAAATTTCATCTATTGCTGATTTGTTGGAAAATGATCATGACATTTTGTTATATGTTCTTTCCACATCCATTGAAATAACTATATGATTTTTGTTCTTCATTGTCATATAATTTGTCGCATCTATTGTCTTCCATGTCTTGAACCATCCTTACACTCCTGGAATGAATACCAGCTGAATATGTTGAATTATCTTTTTAATGCGAAGTTGATTATGATTTGTTACAATTTTGCATAAGTGGTCATCACAATCATTGACTTCTAGCTATCTGTATGGATATTTGTATGTATGTGTGTGTGTGATTATTTATTTATTACTGAGAATCGAGCTCACGACCTTGCACTTGCCAGGCAGGGGCTGTGCCTCTGAGCTATGTCTCCTGTCCTTGCTTTCTGTATATATAGTGTCTTTGCCTGCCTTTAGTATCAGTGTGATACCAGTCTTATAAAGTGAGCTTAGAATTATTCACTGCACTGCAAGTTTTTCAAAACTTTTTGAAAGAATTGTTATTTGTGTTTTAAATATTAGATAAAACCTAGCAATCAATCCCTGAGCTTTTCTTGAGTGGGAGACATTTTGCAGATTCATTCTTCTTACCTGTTATTTGTTTAGTAAAATAGTATTTTTTTTAAATTATTTGGTCTTGGAAAGTTGTATACATCAGGATATTTATCCAGTTTTTCCAAACTATTCAATTTGTTGGCATACAACTGAATATATGAATCTTTGTGTTTCTGTTGGAT
The DNA here is from genome assembly GCA_004027455.1 of Hydrochoerus hydrochaeris. Taxonomy (NCBI): domain Eukaryota; kingdom Metazoa; phylum Chordata; class Mammalia; order Rodentia; family Hydrochaeridae; genus Hydrochoerus; species Hydrochoerus hydrochaeris. Next base: position 803,079 of record PVLA01000012.1, read on the forward strand.
CAGTAATAGTGCCTTTATTTTACTTCTGACTTTATTTGAGGCTTTTCTCTTTTTTAAAAAAAATAATTAATGGGATCAGGGATATAGCTTAACAGCCCATTCACCTGCCTGGCAAGTGTGAGGTGTAAGTTTGATCCCTGGTGTGTGTGTATATATATATATATATATATATATATATATATATATATATATATATAATTTTTAAGTTTTACCTGTAAAAAAACCTCTTAGTTTTAGAAGTCTTTTCTACATAGCTTTTTTTAGTCTCTCTCATTTATTTCTGATCTAAAATATATTGTATACTTTCATCTTCAGCTTGAGCTTAAGTTTCTTTTTCTAGTTCCTTGTGAAAAAAATTTTTGAGATCTTTCTTCTTTTTTTTATAAAGGTATTTATGCCTATAAACTTTTTCTCTTAGAATTGCTTTTACTGTATCTCATAAACTTGGGCATGTTGTATTTTATTATTATTATTTACTCCCCACATAAGTTGTTTATTTTCCATTATAATTTTTTCATTAAGTAATTGGTTGATAGGAGGCATATTGTTATTTTCCATTTATGTGTAAATTTTCTGAAATTTCTCTTGTTACTGATTTTAAATACTATACTTTTGTGGGCACAAAAGGGTCTAGTATGATTTCAGTCTCTTTAAATTCTTAGAACTCATTTTGTTGTGTATGATCTTGCATGAAGAAAATTCCATGTGTACTTGCAAAGAATGTGTATCCTGCATCAGTTGGATGGTATATTCTATGTACCTATTAGATACATCTGATCTAGAGTATAGTTCAATTCCAACAGTTCCTTATTGGTTTTCTGTCTGGTGATCTGACAGAATGAGAAGTTGAAATCACCTGCAATTATAATATTGCAACCTTATCTCCTTTTAGATGTATTAATATTTCCTTTACCCATCACATGCTCCAATAGGAACTTAATATAGTTTTACAGTTACTTATCCTTTTGTTAAACTGACCCATCTATCATTATATGCAGTAACAAATTTCGTTGACTCTTTTTACAGTTTTTTTCTCTTTTTACTTAAAGTCTTATTTTATTTGTTATAGGTCTAGCTACACATTTTCTCTTTTTTGGTCCATTAGTACGAAATATCTTATTCCATACTTTCACTTAACAACCCATATGTGTTCAATCTTACAAGTAAAGTGAGTCTCTTGTTGGTCGTATAACAGCTTTTACAAGAACCTACAAGAACATTTTAACAAACTTCTCTTTATATAGGGCATTCATGTGGATTACTCATGATCACAAATAATTATTGGCAGATCTATAGCTAGAAATTGAGGCCTACAAACCTGCCAGCAAAATTCTTTCCCCTATAATTTCATGAAAAACAAACATTTGAGAAACGAGACAAATACATTAGTGTATTACTTATAAAGGAATTAATGGCATAATCAATATTATTCCTAACAGAGCACATACTTTCCACCTGTCATTTTTCTAAGACATGAAAGTAGCATAACCTAATCATCATTAAGCAACTTTTATTGTTATTTTCTTTTTAAAATAAATAAGTAGTAAGTTTGATAATTGACTCAAAATTATACTTGCGGTAACTCAGAGGTTGTAAATTCAGGTCTAGATCTGTGGGATTCTAACATAAACATTTTTAGCTTCAGCCTCCAGCCACCTGTCAATGTCTTCTTCATATGTTGCACATAGATCCTTGTGTGAACAGTTTTATAGTCTTGTTTTCACCAAGTACTCTCTGTTATGAGAGCCCATAATTGACATTATTAAGTTTTTGAATATTACTTCATCATCTTATTTCATGTTGTCTGTTTCTTTATAGCTCATTGATGTTTCCTTTCTGTTCTTTCTCTATATCTTCTGTTTCATTTCCCTTATTTTTTGAAGCAACTAGAAACTTGTATTAACCAATTATGTTTTTTGAGGGAGTGCTGGGAATCGAACTCAGGACCTTATATGCCCCCAAGGCAGATGCTTTTGCCTCTGAGCTGTATCTCTGGCCCTTCAACTAATCATTAATGGCAGGAACGGAACCATGTTCTAGTCCCTCTTCCTATATTTAGGATTGGATTTTTTTCCTTTTTTCTTTCCTCATCTCCTTTCTTAGTCTCTGTGTTTCTATCTTGAGTTTAAAAAACTTTACAGCTAGATCATTTAGGTCACAGGATGCACACACCCACACACATACACAAAAACACACATTTTTACATTGATACATATAGGGGGGTAGAAATATATTGTAAGTCATCTAGTAAAGAGTTTGTGAAGTGCCAAAATTCAATGACTATAAAAAATCCAAATGGAGATGCCCAGTAATTCAGGGTTAAATTCAGCTTATAGACATATCTTTTGTCTATGATATGTCATTAACTGGTTGCTTGAAGCAGAAGACTGCATGGATTTTCTAAGGAATACTTACACAAAAGATGTTACAGTTTTGTTCTAAAATGGCCCTGAAAATGCTTTGTGTTCAGAAGTGTGGCTTTTCAAAGGTGATTAGATCATTATTTCCATGGATGGGTTCCTAGGTGAATGGGTTGTTGAGAGGTGGCCTAGTTGGAGGAAGTAGGTCCCAGGAAGAATGGTCTGGAAGGATATATTTTTGTCCTCTTCTGCTCTTTCCTGCCTTTTCTGCCCCTTGTCTGCTGTGGGAAGAGGGAGCTACTCTGCTCCACCATATGCTTCCTACCATGGTATCTTGCTTCACCAAATACCCAGAAGCAATAAAGCTAAGTGACCATGAACTGAAACCTCTGGAACCATGAACCAAAATAAACCTTTCCTTTTTAAGTTGTTTGCCTTGAGGATATTGTCACAGCCAAATAAGGATGACTACCACCAAAGAGAAACAGTTTGAAGACAAAATTCTAATAAACATTAATATTTAGGAAGCCAGTGATAAGAAATTAGGGGGAAAAAAAGACAGGAAAGGTAAAGGAAGACTTACAGGAAGGAGCCATACTATTCAACAGAGCAGAAAACTGTCAGAAGGTGGAATGTTTTGAAGAACTTGCCTAGAAAGTGTTCTATGGATCTGAAAGTGTGGGCCAGTGGGGAACTAGGTAAATGCTATTCTATTAGGATAATTAGCATACAGGATGCCGGATTGTGAATGCAGACGAACTAAAATGGTCAGAGGCAACCTAACCCTCCTATTTGTGACAAACAGTAGTCTGATCTTCTAGTTCCAGGTCTTGTACTACTCAATGACCTTTGTCAATTATTTTTTCTTTCTGAGCCTTGATTTGCTGCACTGTACAGTTTAATGAATGAATTACGTATTTGAAGTATATTCCATCTCTAATATTATGTTTACCAGGATAATAGTAAATGTTAAGCTCTCTTCAACAACCCAAGTCAGATACTTTAAGGGGAAACATCAATCCTATTTTTTTTCTTGTATTATAGGTCAAATGAGTCTTAAGGGAGGTTATATATCTGACCTAAATATTACTATTGCTGACCTGACAATTTCTACATTTTTGGTCATGAAAATCAGGATATAGTATGTGTCACTTTATACTATCTCATTATTAGTGTTTCTTCCCATATATTCATTAACAATTTTAGGTAAGTCCTTAGAGGTATTGATTTAGGGGTTATTAGAACTGGCATCTTGGTATCTGTCTTGTTTGTGAGCCAACTGTGTCTAGTATCTTGTATATTCCTTAAACTTTACACGTTGATTTCCTCATCTTTCAAAAGTAATTTTTAAATTGATAGTAATTTTTACAGCATCAAAATTAGTATCACAGATAAAGTTTGCTCAGATATCTCAACAATTTGCCATTCATTCTTCATTTATGTTCTGTAATTTAATCACTGTCCTCTGTGTAGAAGATCTCCAACTTCCTGTTTTGAAAAATAGAAAACTATGAGAGTAAATTCTTCTGAACTCTATTAGATTTTCCAAGAGAAAACCAGCAAGAATCAAGATTGTTCCTGTTGAACCAATTAAGCATTCTCTCTCTCTCTCCCATAATATTATAAAGAAAGTTAAACAAAGCAAAGTCTTGTTTTCTACAACTGAGGCATTCTGTTCTAGAATTTTGCAGCATCTTCTGTTCCAATTCTCTGTACCTCCTTTGTTACTGAATTATTTTTTAAAAATATTTCTGAACTCCTGAAAAAGAGAAAGAGAAGGAGAGAGACAGAGACAGAAACAGTGCCAGAGACAGGATAATAAAGCTTTCTGTATACTCTGCATTAACCTCATTTCTTAAGAAAGTTCACACTACCTGGAAACACTGCTGAATCATTCAAGCTAATGACTTTTTCTGTTTCTGGTGAGAATAACCAATACTGGCAAGAAAATTGCTTTCATATTTTTAAAGCCCTATTTTATTAATAAACTTATAGATAAAATGTCAACATTTTAAATGACTGCAATTTTTGTGTTTTTAATTAATTTTCAATCAAAAACCTTGATTTAATCCACACCATTGCTTCTCATTTGTTAGATTTTGTTTGTGTAATAATCAAACTTAGAAAGTTTCCTGAATCAGTTCCTCTGGGAAACTTCAGCATGTTGCTTGTGGCTTTCTTGTAATACTTAAAATATCCGATTGTGCCTCCCATTATTTCTGCAACTCTGGCACAGAAAGGACTAAGTTGGCTGATGTTTCCTTTTGGTCCATTTTTTTTCTCCCTGTGGATATCTCAAACAGAACTGTGCATAAGAGTTGCTCAATAAATATTTTCAGCACTACTAATCTCTGGAAAGGGGTTAGTTTTAAGAAGATACTTTAAATACCTGCCAATTTTGCCAGATCCCTGACTCTTTTCTTTTTAGAACTACCAGTTTTCTCTTTGTTTTGTGAGGTACTAGCTAGACTCTGCTGTGTAATCCTTAGTTCTTTAGAAATTCGAAGATCTTGGCTCAGCCTCTTGGGTTCTCCTGCCTTTTATGGGAGCAGTAAATTTGATCACCATCAAGGGCTGTTAAACAACATGCAGTGATAAAAATAGTTTCCTTTGCTGACATTAGGTGTTTTCTAAAATAGCTCGATAAATTCTGGTCAACAGAAACTCTTTGTGGTTTCAAAAGTCAGAAAGTGAACTGTTGACACAGATCTGAACAGCTAGAAAATAAATGGCCCTGTAGTTGCTTAGAAATATGTCCTACGTGCTTTTACACACGACTACTGGTTGACTGTTCCTTCACTCTATGATATTATAATAGAAGTTATGCAAGCTCATGAGGTTACAGGAGGGCTTTGTAGGAGGCAACTGGTTTGCAAGGTGATGTATCTACTGCAGAGATAATTGGGAGGGTGGGTGGGAGTGGTAAGTTGGCAACTTAAGAAAAGAGAATTGACTTTAAACTTCTCTTATCAAAATCTCAGGAAGAAAAATAGTCATGATATTGGCAGATACAATAAAAAAGCCCTGGCTATATGAATAAGGCTTGGATATAGGAGCTGCTGGTTCATTTCTCTTTTTCCTCTAATTTTCCACTTTTGTCCTGCATAGAGTTGCAAACTCATTTTCTAAAACTATACTTTCACACAGTTTCTTTATCATCTATTAAGCCCAACCCAACGCAAAAGAAGTAGCAAAATACACTAAATCAAAAGTGTAAAAACCAGGTGTCTCCTGTCCCCTTCTGTCTACTCAGCTAGGTAAACTTGAGCAGGTTACATAACCTAGGTGGGGGCATTGGCTCTTATTGAAAAGCATGAATTTGTACTACGTGTCTAAGTAAATATATTGACATCTCAGTTCACTTTCAAGCCCTGATTGTCTTTTGGATCCAATTTCTCCAACTTGGCTTTCTACTAGTTCCCAAAACTAAGCATGCACAGGTTCATCTTTTTGTCCCAGTGTAGTTCTAATCTTCCAGATGTTTTAGGAAGAGCCAGTGCTTTGCAGTTCTGTGGTCTTTTCCATCTTGCACAGCTCTTATCTTCCTTACTTTGCAGGCCCAGAAAGGGTTTGAATGATTCCCTTCCTTCCTTCCTTCTTCCTTTCTTTTCCTTCCTTCCTTCCTTCCTTCCTCTCTTGCCTTATCTTAGTTTTGACGTGTATGTCCCCCATCTCTCCTACTTCTTCCAGGTCATCTTTCTTCAATATATTTTCCTTAAAGCCATTCTCAAACAGTGCCTCTTCTTTCAGTATTTCATTCAGTATCATACATCTTAGTACACAGTGCAAGAATGATGGATTCTAAGAGCATCATTGTAGGTTGAACTTAATAAAGGATTTTACTGGTAATCAAGAGTTGTAGGATTCTAGTCCCAAATCTGGCACCACACCAAGGCTTTAGCCTCTTTGATCTTATCATTCTACTTTTGCATAATAATTTAGAAATAGATGTGGGGGAGGTAGAATGTATGAAGGAGGAAATGAGCCTAGGGCAAGAATATAAAGTATTGAAAAGTTAATAGCAGAAGCATTCAGTTATTTCTTTTTAAGTAATTTGCATGCCAAACCAAATATTCTTGCCAGTTGAATATAAATCCTAGGTTACTACTACAGAGGTTGAATTCAGTGGCCTTTATGTACCATTCAATAATGAGTCTATTTTTGAACCCTGGCTGTGTCTTTGCTTGGATGTTTTATTGTATGGGTGATGCTATGGTTCTCTGTAAGGTTTTCTTTCACCTTCTTCATCTGTCTTGACTCTGGACTCATATATCATGTGCATGCTTTATTCATTTTATAAGCCCTTATAGCACCTACCACATGCTTTTGCCCACATTGCTCCTCAAAAAAGTCTTGCTGAGATTTGCATTAAAAATGATTTAGAGAGGCGGAAAACACTCTTAGAAAAAGAAAAAGAAAAAGATGGAGGAAAAGTATTTGAAACAGAATAAGAGGCCAGTGTAAATATGAAACCAAGTGCTTTGATGCCTGGTAGGACACAGGTTTTTAGAAGAGACAGCAATAATGTCACTCAGTGATTTCCAAAATGTGAAACTTGGGAAGCACACAGATTAGCACATTTTCAACATTATAGCATTTTAATGTGTTGGGAAAGTTGCTGTGTATTCAGCATGAGTTAGAAAAATACTGATTTTTCTGGGCTGGGGTTGTAGCTCAGTGATAGAATATGTTCTTATCATGTGCAAGGCCCTAGGTTTGATCCACAGCATCAAAGAATAAGGAAGGAAAAGAGGGAAGGAGTGAGTATGAAAGGAAGAAAGAAAGGAAGGAAGGAAGGATAAAGAAATAAAGGAAGAAAAATGCTGATTTTTTATGTATATAAGTAGTGGACTTTCCTTATTAGATTTAGAAAAGTACCATTAAATAAAAGAATAGATAATGTATGACTTTTGTGAAAATTGTGATTGTATTCATGATACACTATGGCGACTTCCAGCATGCAGGGCCACCTGACTTGGCTTGGGAAATAAGAAAACTTGTACTGAGGCCCAACTAATCTCTTATTCTAGCTAACTGCATTAGAGAAAAGGGTCTTCTTCCCCAACAGAGGTGACCTGTACCCCAAAGATGTGGGTGATGATGCCTTACAGGAACCAGAATGAATTCCACAATGGTGTATGCAGGAAAGAGGTCCAAGAGTTACTCAGTAGTGCTCTGAGGAATCAGGGAGCCCAAAAGATGAGATCAATGCAGGAGACCATGGAAGAATCAGGGAGTTTATCTCCTCCCAGCAAATTGAGTAAATTGTTGCAGAGGTTTCCCAAACAAACCACACCAGAGCTGAAAGTGAAGAAACATTTTCAGTGATTGAACTTTCACTATGTAGAGGCACCCAAAACTGTTAGGCAGATTTAATGCACTCCTGATTAAAATACCATCAGCATGCCTCACTGATCCAATAAAAACATTCCTAAAATTCATCTGAAACTAGAAACGACCTAGAATAGCAATGGCCTGAAAGACAAAGAGAAGGCAGGAGGCATCACAATCCCTGACTTGAAATTATACTACAATGCTACTGTGATAAAATCAGCATGGTACTGGAAAAACAAATACAGACTGGAGGATCAATGGAACAGATTAGAAGATGGAGACATAATTAAAAACACACTCAGCCACCTCGTCTTTGACAAAGGAGCCAAACACATTCACTGTAAGAAAGGCTCTTTAATAAATGTGCTAAAAATACTGACTTTCTACATATTGAAGACTAAAACTAGACCCATGCCTGTCATCATGCACTAAACTAAAGTAAAAATGGATCCAAACAGAAACACTAAATGTACTGGAGGAGAATGCAGGTAGAAATCTTAAAGACATAGGAGTATAAAGAGAGTTCATGAATGAAAACCAAAGTACATGAGAAATATTTGAAAGAATCAACAACTGGAATCTCATCTTATTAAAAAGCTTTTGCATCTTTAAATAAATCACTAACATAGTGAAAAGAAAATCCAAGAATTGAAGAAAAAAATTTTAGCCAATTGCTCCTCAAACAAAAGACTTCTGGCTAGAACATACAAAGAATTAAAAAGAATCAGCTCCCCCAAATTCAAAGACCCAATCCAAACATGGGCATCTGAGATGAATACACACTTCTCAGGTGAAGAAATACAAATGGCAAGTAAATATATAAAAAATGTTCAACATCACTTATCATTAAAGAAATGCAAATTAAAACAATGCTGAGATTCCATCTCACCCCAGAAAAAATGGCTATCATCAAAAAGTCATCCAATAGGGACCAGGGATTTAGCTCAGTGGCTTAAGTGCCTGCCTTGCAAGTGTGAGGTCGTGAGTTCGATCCCTGGTACAAAAAAAAAAAAAAAAAAAAATCATCCAATAACAAATCATCCAATAATACAGTCTGGGCTGTGGGAAAAAAAGAAGCTTTCTGCACTGTTGGTGGAAGTGTAGACTGGTGTGACCATGGTGGAAATCAGTGTGGCAATTCCTCAGAAAACTAGAATTAGAGGTCCCATTTGACCCAGCTATTCTCTTTCTGAGAAGTTTCCCAGAAGAACTGAAAACATCATATCACAGCAATATATGTGCACCCATGTTCATAGCAGCACAATTTTTAATAGTTAAAACTTGGAAACAATCCAAATGTCCATCAACTAAAGAATGAATAAAAAACGATATGGTGTTTTTATACAACAAAGTACTACTCAGCTATAAAGGAAGATAAACTCGAGACTTTTATATAGGTAAATGGATGCAAGTAGAGACCAATTCATAAGTGAAATAAATCAGACTGGCATGTTGTAAACATCATATTGTCTCCCTACTATAAGAAACTGAGAGTGTAAATAAGACCCAAAAGGCACAATAGATATTGTAAAAGGGAAAGAAACTGCTCAAAAGGAAAGATCAACTGGGATGAGGGAAAGAAGAAAAAAACAAAGGGGGAAAATATAATATATATATATATGTATATATATATATATATATATATATATATATATATACAGACACACAAGATAGGTAAGACAATGGTACTACTCATTCTTTTAGTTCATTAAAAGAAAACGATAGTGCTAATATTGTTTTTTCAATTTTTCATACCTATATCTGATAATCTGAGCAACTGTTTTGAAGAGGACAATATGTGATATAATAACCATCATTAACTTCCCATCACCTTGTTTTGAAATTCTGAACCTTTTTTTTTAATTCTCTTTAAGAAAATAAATAAATACTCTGTCAGTTTCCAAAGGTGAGGGTGAGGAGAGAAATTTCTACCACAGTGTTCTCATTGGAAGGGTAAAATGAGAAAAACACTCTTTTTTTGTTCTCTGGAGTCATGGCCTGGGATGAAACTATGTTTTATCTTGAAAAAGAATCTCATCAAGAGAGAAAAAGAGTGGCATTCGCATTTTGAGGTTTGGAGTAATTCCTTGTTTTTTTCAAAGCAAGAACTCTACTTGGCAGAGCTCGCACAGTGAGCAATAGGCGGCATATAGTTGGGCTAAGTCTCAGAGGTAGTAGACACAGCCTAGGTACTGGGTACTGTTACTCCTGATGAAATGGACAGGTTTCCTATTGCTCCTATTTCTCCATTCTTTGTGTGTACACTGGGTATGATGAGCCCAAACTTCCAGGGGTGTCCTGATTATGTGCAGGAGCACGAGCTGGTTCTGACACATGACGGAAGTCCCCATGTGTCTCTCCTCCTCATGCCTCCCACCATATTTTCCATGTCACAAATTGGTTTTCTTTCCATTGATCTGGGTTTGACCACACTGATTTTCCCATCCTCTCATAGTTAGCAGAATATTTAGATACATCTCACATCACTGTTGCTCTTTCCAAATAATTTCAACCACACTATCAATTTGAATCCTCACATGAACCTAAGGAGTAAAGAACAGAAAATGTTGTTGTCCCCATTTTCTACATAAAGAAAGCGAATGCTCCATGGTAATACCGCGATTTAGTAACAACTGTGGCTCCTTTCTCACAGCTGACTGCTGTTGTTTCTCTTTTTCCCTTCAGGAAGAGAGAAAAATACAGGCTGATCTCAATGAGGCATAATTGCTGGGCTTCCCTCCCATATTTATATTTTATGATGCTGATTTCCTTCAAATTGATTTCTGAGCCTTGTCCATATGAAGTGTCTCAGGGGATAAACGACTAACTTGTTTAGAAGAAAAAATTTGTCCATCAAGTTCCTGTGCCTTTCTTGAAATTCAGTATCTCTAATCTCTCTTTGTGTCTGAATAGAGTGTCCCAAATTTCCCTGAGATAAAAATAATGCTTTTGAAAACATGCTTTTAAAAGCACGCCAGGCATGGTGGCATATCCCTAGAATCCCAGCTCTCCAGAGGCTGAACCTGGAGGATGGCCCTGAGTTCAAGGTCAGCCTGCCGAACGCACGGAGTTCAAAGCCAGTCTGGACTACATAAACAAGACTGTGTCTCAAAAAGCAAACAAAACAAAGCAACACCAACAAAAAAAGCTACTATACAGACAAATTAAGAGGTTTCATAGCTCCAGAAAAAGGTAAAAAGCTGGATTCATCTAGGTTAAGTGTGCATGTATGGGTATATATCTATAACCTCCTTTGCGCGCGCGCACACACACGCGCACACACACACGCACGCGCGCACATGCCACAAGTTGTGCTTTACATTTACTGCCTACACTGGCACAGGCAGGCACAGCATACTCCTGTCCTTGTCTTTTAGCTTCCAAGAGAATGCTGACAGAGTGTCTAGCTCAAAACCCAAGTCTGTTTAGGGCCACACCATTCTACCACCTTTCCAACAACCAGATAGAAGGTTCTCTGAGCTTTCAATTCCTGCTCATGCCTACTTTTAATATATTTGTGTCAGCAGTAATAGGGCTTTATTAAATGAAGCTGTTGCAGTGTGGAAAGGGGATGAATTAAGTATAGCAGGCTTTCTAATCGCAGCGAGCCAGCACAGCCCTGCTATCTGTAGCTGGTTACCAGCCACTCTGCCTTTATTAATGGACTTCCTTTGCCAAGGGATGGAACACAGCATTTTCAGAAACCCATTAAAATGCACAACCTATTGTTGCTGCTTTCAGCCATCCAGAGTGAATTTGGTTTTCATGCTCAGTGGCAGGGGAAATTCCTCTCCAGGATCTATGCCTGGGCTCTATCTAGCCAGCACCACTCCCTCATGAGCTCTGTATTTTTTAAGTCTTGCATCCAGGTCCATTGGCTGATGAATGTTTTAGTGGCTCCTCTATAATCCTTTCATCTCCCTGCAAATTGACACAGCTGTGGCACATCTGAATACAAAAGCATTGAAAACTAGGAGAACATAGCGAGAAAATAACCTGTCTTTCCCAGAAGCCTTCAGGATCCTTCCAGAACCTCATTGGAACTTTGTAGTTAATGCCTTCGTCTCTTCATCTGGGAGCAAACCTCTTTCTAGATAAAGGAGCTGCCTCTTTAGATTTCCTGTGGCACATCTGAATACAAAAGCATGGAAAACTAGGATAGATTTCCCAGTGAAATGGGGCACACTATCCTCACAAGGCGCCCAGCTGTCTCCTACCTGACCAAAGCCAGTAAAGAAGAATCACAGATCCTGAGGAATTCCAGGCCAGTTTTGGGAAGCTCCCGAATTTTAAAAACATGTAGAAACTTTCAAGTTCTGCCAAAGCTAAACACAAAACAGGTTCCTGCATAGATGGGGGTGAACAGGTGTTCCAAAAATGGAATATTAGCTACGTGAAGCAGACCTCTGAATTCATAGCACCATGTATTGGTCTCTCCCAAGCTCTCATTAGAGGCTGTTCTATCTGTCCAGAATGCCCAGCTGATCAAAGGGGGGTTCAGTACAATAAACACTGGGCTTCTTTCTGTGTGATTATGGTACTGGGTATAAAACCCACAGCCTCACACGTGCTAGGCAAGGGCTTTCCCACTGAGCTTAATTCCCCAACCCTGAATCTTTAGTATCAAGGATGTTTTCATTTTAACTATGCCTATGAGTATGTCCCAGAATTTCATCTCTGGCTGAAGTTTGGAAAGTTCTGAGGAGTCAGAAATTCCATTAAAAGGAGATTGGTTTTATTAGTCCTTGTACCCTTATGATACATATCCTCTTCCTACCTGTCCTTTCTGTTCCATAATTCTAAGCTATGTGATTGTCAATGAATAAATAATAAGCATACATATATGTATATAGATGCATAAACATGCAATATAGATTAATTTAGAGTCAGTTGTTTTAATTTTTAAATTTTTGCCACCTACATTTGCTGTATTATCCTCAGCCCTTCATTTAATTGATCATTACATTGGAGAATAGTAACACCTACCTAAGAGCATGGTCAAGGGGGCAAGTTTTGGATGATACATGGCTATAAAAGAGGCTTTTTAAAAATACAGAACACCCTATGAATGTTAACGAGTCTCTCACTGCTGTGAGAAGTGGCAGAGGGGAAAAGGGCCTTCCAGCCCATTCTGTAGCCTGAGGGTAGCCAATGTGATGGATGCAGTTCAGGAAGAGGCTGAAAATTTGGATCTTTGAGAAGCTCCGATGACTATGTGACTCATCAATCTCCAAATTGTGTGTAATTGCACATGGTGCAGTGGAGCGTGAAACTACTCATGTGGATCTAGCTTCTCCTGGAGCACTCATTGTCGCAACTGCATTACAACACTCCCTTTGGCCCTCTGTCAGGGAGAAGCAGTAATTGAACAAGACACCAGAGGTTATTGTCCATGAACACAGAGATACTCATGGAGAAATCCACACCTTGACAATCCTCAGTGCAATTTGCATTCTAAATTTTATTTGTATATAGAAGGTAAAGTGAGCATCCTACAAGTGAGTAATCTTATTTGCAGTTAAACTCAGTATCACCAAATACAGATGTGAAAATTGTGCACTGCCCAGGGTTAAGGACATTAAATATACTGCAGACATAATAGACATATATTTATTATGAGGGGTTTCCTAATATATCCTATGTTAATAATCTAATATTTTACAATAAGTTTCTAAAGACATAAAGTAAAATGCTTTGCTTAGGATAGGTAAAAGGATGAATTTCTCTTCTTTTCAGCCTGTAATTATCCTGTGTGAGCTCTTCCTACCTTGGAAAGAGTGACAGTCAATTCCTCTCAGAATTAAGGGAGCAAAACTTCCTTTTAAAAATCTTCCAATCTTAAGAATCTTCAGGTTATTTTTTTATACTGAGGAAGCTTGCAGCTGTTCCTAAATAAAGGCAAATTCATTATCTGAAAAGTCAACTTAATTTGTTCAACACGTGTTTATAAAGGCCTGCACTGAGAGAAGTAGAAGGTAGAGTCCTCAGACGCAGTGGTGCAAAGCCACGTGCAGCACAGGACTGTGCGGAAGATGTCACATGCTGTAGGTGGCACGGTGGAGTGTGGGGATGGCAGGGAGGAGGCGGTGTTTGCTCTGGGGGAATGGAGGCAGCCTTGGTCACACAGAGGAAGTCCCGGTGAACCTGCTGTGATAAACAAACCACTTGAACTTGCAGCTTTTTTCCCTTGCAGTTCCTCATGGCTGAGAGAGGCTTGCACTGAAACCTCTTCAGGGCTGTTGTCACAGGCCTCCAGGTCATAATCTGCAAGGAAGGTAGAGGAAAGACAGGAGGCATGTTAAGTCACAACTCAGGGATGAGATCTTTGCTGATAGAGCCTGGATTCCTCTACCAGGAAAAGGTACTCAGGCTGACTTTGATGGGATTAGCAGGGTGTTTGGCTGAGAGCTCTTTGCTTTCCTCTTACTACTCCGAGACAGTGGTACCTGTCATAAGGGTTCCTCACATTATCAGTAAATGTACTTCTATGGAGAAAGGTACAGACAAATTTAAGGTACAGAAAACTTCTTTGACTAATGTCTAGTTAGCAGTATTATCAAGCTCAGGGCCTGGAAATGCGTCGAATTTGGGGCTTCTCAAACTCTGTCCCAGCCTTTGTATTGCTCTTTATTTGTTCCAAGTCCTTGTCTCATGGTTCTGATTAAACCTTCTCCGTTCAAGCAGGAATCTGACTCCTGATTTTGGCATCTAGCAGTGTCTACTTGCTGGGAGCTGCTACCTGGTATTATGTAGATTGGACTGGCCCACTTGGGGACATCTTCCAGTTCCAAACTTTGGTTCCATTCCTTCCTCTGCTCGTGAATGTCAGGGTTTTGAAAAGATTTGAGCACAGCACTAGGTTGAAAGGGAAATAGAAGTGTACTGAGTCACGGCTTCTGAGATCTGCAGAGCCAAACCTCCTGCAGCGCACCCCATCCACCCTGGATGCTTGCCCAGCCCCTGATGAAGAGCAGTTCTGAGCGGCGGCAGCAGGCAGGGATCCCTGTGCCTTCCTCTTCAGAATCTCCTTCCTTCCTGGCTCTGTGCCTCTCCCTGGTTCCTGCTGCACCAAGGCCTTAGGGTGCAGCCCTTTCTCCTTGCCTGCAGATTCTCTGTGACTCTCATCAGATGTTCCTGGGGGCACGTTGAAACCCAGGAATCTCTCTTCCCACAATTTTGTCCCAAAAAGACAAATAATCTGCTCTTTAAACTTCAGGTCTGCACAAGATCCCAAGTTCGTTTCCCAGTACTAAAAACAAACAAACAAACAAGATTCAAAAGTAAGCTTCGGTTCTCAGCAAAATATAACAGAAGATGGGAATAAACTCTGCAATACAAGACACAGACTTCAGTCCTCCTTTCCTCATTCATCAATGTAATCCCTTTATAATCATGTGGAAAGTGTTCACTTTCTTCTGTTTACTAATATTTCCCTCGTCTAAGCTGCAGCGTTGGCAGGAGCATTAAATGAGATCATGGCTATGGAAAGGAAAATTTTAAAAGCATGTTTTTAAACTTGATTATTAAAAGGCATGTTTTATAACCTTGGACCACAGTAGCAATATGTGGGCAATAAAGATAAAGAAAATTGCCAACTCGTGAGCCATTTCTATGTTCCAGGTACTCTGCTGAGTACTTCTTACACTTTATCTCTTTTAATGGTGGCAGCCATCCAACCAGCTTGGTGCCAGTGCGATTCCATTATTTTTTCACATCGTAATGGAGACTTCCAGCATTTAAAAATGTTCCTGATCTTCCAACTGTTTCACCATTTCAATGTACAAATTTTGCTCCTGCTCCAAATCTGCACTCTTGGCCATCACGCTATGCTATTGCTCAGTAGTGCAGTAATGGATAAGGATAGTAAATACTGACCTGAAAACTGATATTGTTCAATTAGTATGAAAATGAGGAAAGATGACGGAGGGTCAGCTAATCATTGTATATTTTGTAAAAATTGCTCGTGGTGCCTTTGTCAAGGACTTAATATCCAAATATATCTCATTTACTGGGTGCCTAGAGCTCTGTTTTTGCCCTGGGACTTAGGCATAAATTGGATGGCATGCATATATATATATATATATATATATATATATATATATATATATATTTTGTAATCCTATGATTTCTGGGAAGTATATAAAGTGAAAGTAGCATCTGTTTATTTCCACTAATTAAAAGAATCTTGTTCTTATTTGTTTTTGTTTGTTTGTTTGCCTTAGCACAGAGCTTTGCAGTAACAGCTGTAATCTTACATAAACCAATAAAATAAAGACACACCAAGACTCAGGGATAAATCAGAAGTTCAGAAATCATAACCTGTTTCTCACAGTAGGAAAGACAAACCAAGTGTTCAGGAGACCAAAGAGCAGGGGCAACCTGTGACACACCTTGCAATAAGCTCCACTTGTTTTTTTTGTTTTGTTTTTTTTAGTGGAAATACAAAGGGGCAACAAAGAAATTTTCATTGATAATAGGTAATCGAATTATGCATTTAAAGATTCATGACCCCTTTTAAGTTGTATCTTTTTGAGGACTGCCCCCACCACGGCACTCTTTCCAAAATATTTAGGTAGCATTTTTTACCTGACAGCCCCATTAGCTACCCAACAGTGGAAAGACAGGGGAAATATCTACCTTCCCGATGCTGACAGTTGTAGTCGACCCAAGTGACTGGTGGCACCATCGTTATGTCAGACTGTGGACAGTTTCAAACATGTGCAAAATTTGCTTCTTGAATCTCACTTGAATTGCCTGCCTTTATGTTAGCTATTCAAAGCAGCAAGCACTATGTGCTCCCCAGTTCATCCATAAGTGTGGTTGTCCTCTGATAGCACATATGCTTATAGTGCTAGGAGAAAATTTTGATGTCCATTTTCTAACTTTATCTTTCTTATGCAGTAAATGTTGGTTTAGGTTTTTCTGGTCAAACATACCTTATAATGGGCTTTGGTAATTTAGCTCCTAGGAATGAACTGGTTACAGAACTCCATAAAAGTTTATTGACTTCTGCGTGCTGGCTTAGGTTGTAGGCTAGGATGTACCTCAGAAATTAGCTTTATCCAGTTTAATGACTTCATTACAGAGCAGTTTGCGTGCTCTCAAGAACTTCCTAATATATTTTTAAACACCAGTTTGTAGCTGAGTTGATCTGTTTCAGTGTAGTCAGAGAGGCCAGTTTGGCTTGTTTAAGTGGCCAAGATAAAAATAAAATAAAATCACTGTGTTAGTACTGAAGTGCCCAGGTAGCTGGGCACCTTAAATACTAATGTGGTCATAGGTGATCATTTGAATATTCTGTAGTCCAACTCCAGTGCTATAAACAGGCTGGTTTATTAGCTGGGAATTTTTTCCCTAAAGGATAATAAATACTGATTTAAAATTATATTTATGATTTATAAGAAACCAAAGATACTAGGAGTTGATGGTTATTTATAGTCATTTGTTAGTATATTTCCAATCTTGAATGAATTTGATTTTTCCCCTGTGTAAATGCAGTGTTTTTGGAAGTCTACTCATCTGTTTTTGGTACCTGCTGATGTGCTATCACACACCACTAATGAACTTCCAGTCTACTGTTTAGAAACGCAGGGTACATGCCAAACTGACTGCTTGCTATTCTGTTAGTGTATTGGACTCCTAAACTTCATAAAAATAAGTTTAAAGTGAGATTAGTAACTTTTTAAAATTGTAAATACATTGTAATTTTAGAAAAAATGAAAATAAATATCTGAAAGATCATTATGACACTCACTAGTCTATCACATGTAGAGAATTGCTATATTTTGGTACTGTTCATATATCAATGAAGATTTTAATAGACTAAATTGTTAACAGTTGGATATATATGCACACACACATACACACACATACATGTGTGTGTGTGTGTGTGTAAAATCCTCATATCCTTTATTTGGAAATCATAAGTCAGTGCATTTAAAGATCATATGCCTCAGTATGTAGTTCCTCTTGTTTTATACTGTATAATAAAATTTGAAAATATTTCCATTTCTCTATTCTTTCTGCATTTATTAACCATAGGGCATAGACTAACCACAAACCAGTTCCCTATTGCTAGGCATGTGGATGGTTCCCAGAATCTCATTTTTGTAATCGTGCTTGTGGGTAAACAATTTTGTGTATGTATATTTCTGACATAATTTGGAGGATAAAACTGTCAGGTAGAAGTGACTGTGTGAGGTTGCCCTTTCAGATGTGATTTCTTTGGGGATTTCCCAGATGGCCATGCAAGGCAAGGTCACCTCTCTCCGTCTACAGACGTCTGCCTGTCTTTCTCCACAGGTATCTACACAGTCATCCCATTGCTCCGTGTCCCTTAGTTTCTTCTTCTCTGTGTGCAAGCGTTAGACAGGGTCTCACTAAGAGACAGACGTTATCACCCTGATCTTCTGTTGGTTAGTTCACATCTCCTGGTTGATGACTGTGAGGTCTTGGACACCACATTCCAGAAGTTTCTTAAAAATTAAAGCTCAGGACTCTAAAAACTTTTCAAACTTTTCAAATCTTAACGATAAACTCTGCCTAGGCCATCCACAGTGACACTGACAAAAATCTGAATAACAATAATAACGGTAACTAACACAAATTCAAATTTACCGGTTTTGTATTACTTACTGGGATTCCCCAGACAAGGAACTTTCCTAGACTAACAGAACGTTCTTATAACCCAGTGTGTGGGTGGAGGAGCTACGTAGTCACTTAATCAATTTCTTGGTCCCAGTAAGATGTCCTTTCTGGTTTCAGTTTCACTTGATGGGTTGGTGGGAGGAGAGGAAGAATTAAAAATATGCAAATTTCACAGAATATTAAATGCTATTTTGTGTAAACTATTTTGCATATAAGAAACCCAAGGGTGGCCAAAGTTAGACATTTGTGTAATGAATTTTGTGTGATAGACCAGTTTTCTATCTGATCTTTCACACCAAATTTAAATTTAAATGTAGTCCATTTGTGTGACTATATTTAGATTTGTAATTTAAATTAAATAAAATGTATGTATAGGTTTCTTAGTTTTCCTAGCCACGTGTGTCTGATGCCTACCATGTTGGATGGTGCAGAAATATCATAATTTTAGGACTCCAGAAAATTCTGTTAATTAATTCCTCATTTCAAGTTCCAGTCTTAATATAGACTCTATGTTCCACTTATTGAAACATTTTTCCAATCACCAAGTGCTTTCCAGAGCAACATCACTTATTGGAGCTTCATGTACAGAACTTTTGAAAGCAATGCATTATTGCATCCCAGAGCCATACCTACATTTATCAAAGCATATTTTAATGTGTCTGTATTTAAATTATCCACACTAGATTCATAATTACCACTCTAGGTCTTTTAATATAAACATCCTTTAATTTAGCATATTCCTTAAACATATCAATTTGCACTTAACCATAAATAATAGAGTGCTTAGCTCATACATATCAATGAGAATCCTCTTTAGAAGTGAAAGATTGCTTGCTTAATAACAAGGAATATTCTGGAGAACTTCAAATCCCTTGACAGATGCATGTTGCCACAAGGATTTATTTTCTTCTGCTCACAGCTAAAATAGCATCAGTCACATTTTGCCATTTAACGATATTGGAGAGGAAAGTTATAGCAAAATGATTTACAAATAGTAATTGCACTTCCCAGCTTACCTATCCCAAATTCTAATCTGGTTTTGAATATCATTCCCAATAGTATAAATGTTTCATCTGCAACAATCACACAGCTAGATCTTTACCTTTGACCCAGGTTTTTAAAAAAAGAATATAAAGATATAGATAGATAGAGATAGATATCAGATTATTTTATTTCCTGACATTTATACATTTATATCTTGATCCATTAAATTTTAACTCTAGAAATAGGCAAAAATAAGACAAGTGTTGAGAGGCTGTGTTTCATCGGTATGAATACTCACTAGTATCCCATTTATTACTGATTGATTCCTGGAATTGCACTATTAAAAGTTCTATTTCCTTATCCTTTCTTCCAGTTAAAATGAAAACATCTCTCGAGTGAATACTGTTAATAATAGATGGGATTTCAACTAGGAGTTGAAGGATATATGTCTGTTATGTGAAGACACAGCAATATCTTCAGAGGACAGGAAATATTTCTTTTCTTTTGAAGTTCAACATACCACTACATGGGGACAACATTGAAAGTGAGGTTAAGGAGGCAGTCAAAAGTCAAGTTCTGAAAGGCCCTAAAAGTGTAGCTGAAACATTTTGATGTTAGTCTGTAGATGGAAAGGTAGTATCACAGGGTTTTAGGCGGGGAAGCAACATGATGGCTTTGTATGAGCACATAGGTTCTCTTCCATCAGTAAGCTGGAGGAGAATGGAACTCAGAGATTGGATAGGCATTGTTAGCATTGTGTTGGTAAAACCAAAAGAAATGATTGCAAAGGTCCGAACAAAAGATGCCAGCAAAGGTGTTGAGAACAGGAAAGTGCACAGGCATCCTGGAGACATTTAGAAATTAGCCTTCTCTCCTCCAGTTATTTCAGTGTAAGCCATTCAGAGTCCATCCCCTGAAACATTTTCCGCGTCTGAGTGATAACAGAGCACTTCCTTTCCGCTTAAAACACTTTACATTCATGGTTGCCTCTTCAACTTTGATGTAACTAGATCATTGCATATCATTCCATTTTGTTATCTAACTTCTCACCCAAGGGTTCCCATCTTCTCAGCTACTATACAAGTTCTAGAATTTGGGGGCCTCTCTTGTACATCATCTAAGGCTATTAATACCAACTAAGATGAGAGGAGTGTGGCATAGGATTTTGCAAATCTGATCAATCATCCAATAAGTCTTTATTGAGAAATAACAATTCTTTCATCTCAGTTATGGAGATTCTGATAAAAGCATTTTAAGATGAGATCCACAAATTTATTTATTTGTTTATTTATTATTTTTTTGGCTGATTTGGATGACTACTCAGGCATTTTCAACTATGGACAATGTTTCTCTGTTTAAATTTTACTCTCATCTTACTCTGTGCTCTTGTTAAGGTATTTAGCTGTTAGAACCCTAATTTACCCATTTGAGAAATTATGGCATTGCAGTAGTCAGTGTCTGGGGTCACATTAGACACAGGATTTGTCTAGATGAGATTGTGTCCTAGGTTATAACTAATTCCTCATGCTGGGAGTAGTGCTGCATTATCTTTGCATAAACATGTTATCTTGCAGTTCCTCATACTAATATTCCCTGCCGTTCTCCCTGGAGGGGTCCACTTGCTTAGGAAGCTTCTCTGTAAGAAGCATGGGTGGGCAGACAAAGAGAGCTCTTGTCCAATGCCGTCTCCCACAGGGAAGTGTGGTGGAGTCCTGTGTGGAGCAGCAGATGGTGGTAGGTGGCTAAGGGTGTGTGGGGGGCTCTCTTCAGAAGTCTGTGGGCCAGCAGCAGCTGTGCCCCTGGCTCTTGCCAGCTTTTCGCCCACAGCTCCTCACTGGTACCTTTGCGGTGCCTCAGGTGTGCCGCAAGCATGGTGATTTGTTATACAGTAGCACAATGCCCTTGAATGAGGAGGTGGTAGCAATTTTTTTTTTCCTTGCTAGTCTCATAGCAAGCTCTTCCTCACTTAACCACTAAGGATGAAGATTAATTGATGCCTTTTTTTTTTTTAAGAAAAGTTTTATCTGTATTTGCCTTCCTAAGAAGTCACTTGTAGAACTATCTGTACTGAACTAGACTAGAAAATGAAGCAAGGAAATGAGCCACAAATCCAGCATGAGAGAAGGCTTAATTTAATGGTTTCACTTCTGGATAGGCACCGGGCGTGGGTGGGGATGGAGGGAGTGTGTGTCCTAACACAGCCGCGGATACAGAGCAAGCAGTTTCCTCATTCCTTCTGGATGCCTCTGAGGACCAAGGAGAAGGCTTGGCTGAAAAGAACCTATGGCAGCTCCCCTGTCCCAGAGCAGCATCTCTCTAGGATGATAACAGTCTGCTCACACTCACTCGCACAGCTCCCTTTTCCTCCCTTTATTCTCGCCCTGCCACCGTCTTAGTCCACTAGTTCTCTGGGGATGCACAGTGCAGAGAGGGGAAAACATTAATAAATATGGCTAGTCCGTGAGCAGCATTCAAAGAAAAAGATAGACATAGCATAACGGAGAGTAAAAAGAGACAGGAAAAACAAATAGAAAATATCAGAGTTGAGAATAAGTCTGGAGCCTTAGTCTATTTTGTGCTGTTACAACAGAATACCACAGATTGGATAACTGACAGATGTCAAATGTTGGTATTCACAATCTGGAGTCTGGGAAGACCAATATCAAACCAGGGCATGTGGTCTGGTAAGGTTCTTCTTGCTGTGTCTTCATGTGGCAGAAGGCAGAAGTGCCAACTAGCTGAATACCAAGTAAAGGCACTTGTATAAGGCATTTCATCCCATTCACAAGAGATAAAACACCCCCACTATGGTCAAATTACTACTTAATAACCCCTTCTCTTAATGTCATCATGCTGACAGCACTTCAATTTAGATGGACAAAGTGAAACCATAGTGACACTGAGTGAGAATAAAATCTTGAACTCATTACACAATCCTCTTCCTAACTGACAGATTTTTCCTTGGTGACACTGTTATAGTAGAGACACTGCTTGGGTCTGAGACGTTAGTGTTTACAAGAACAGACACTCTGCTGCCCTCATGGAACTTGTTGTCTGGGAGGAGAACAGATTGATGCACATTGCTACCCTGATGCAAAACTACACATGACAGTATGCACTAGCAAGGAGTGTATTAGCTGCTATGACTTCATAAAACAAAAATGGTGGACATTGGAAGTCTTTCTGAGGAAGGCCTATTGGAGAAAAGGTCTGAAGGGTGTGTAGGTACAGTTGATAGGAGCTAAGTGGGTGGCTGTCCCTGGATGAATGAAAAAGAGCTAATAGGGTGAAAATCTAAGGGATGTGAGAAAGGGCAACATCACTTGTATTTCCCTTTGTGACCAGAAGCGATTTTCCTCAGCTATTGCACTAGAGGCTTTCTCATGAAGCCTACGGTACCTGAATTGAGTTTATGCTGTGAAGTTGCTAGTCTTGCCTTAAAAATGAGCAGTAGGCTGGACACTGTACAGTGGCCACAAGGCCAGCAAGCCCAGCTCCTGCTTTCCTCGAACTTGCACTGGACTGAGTTGATGTGGCAGCTGCTGCCCTAAGGTCACGCTCATGCCAAACACAGCTGTGTTCTTGGTTCGGGAACCCAATGCAAGCACAGAAAGCACAATTTTAAAACAGAATTGTACCTCGAGAATAGAAAGGGGTGGCATGGGTTGAACATGAGTGGAATGCTGTCAGACCTGAACAAATGCGATAGTCAGTTTCCCTCTTTCGTGTTTTAAAATTTGCAAACTTGTTCCACATGTATTTTACTATATTTGGTATCCACACATCATCTTGATTTGATAGGTAACAAAACCATATTATAGAGAAGTTAAATGACTTGTCAAAGGTTATAGGCCATATTTTTTTTTCCAGATTTCTTTATTTATTCTCATTCAGGAGTCAACCTCTAATTAAAGACTGAACTCTTTCATTTAGAAACAAATAACAAGACTAAAATCAGAAACTCTAGAAAGATAAATCACAGAAAAGACTTAGTCTAATTTCTTACATGTACTCTAATACCTCAATTTCTATATAATGAAAATTTATATTCCCAAGAATAATCCCATGCTGTCTTGTAAATCATCAATGCAAGATTTAATTTAGTTCATTTCCATTAGGTATATTTATTATACTCTGAATCATGGGTATGGGATACAGATGACAACTCTTAGAAGACCAGAATATCACCATAAAAAGAAAAATCCATTTTTCCAGCTCTTCATATAAACAGGGCCAGAAAATGATTAACACACCCAGAAGCAATCAGGATTGTTGGAAGCATGACCGGCCCTTGGCTAGCCTGCATCCCTTTTCCAAAAATCAGGACTCTTCAGGAAGATCTTTCATGTAACAAATAATAAGCCAAAGATTGTGAATAAGAGGCTTTAATCAGATTCATAAACCAACAGTTGTAAGACTAATGGTTAGCAGGCCCAATCCAGGTGTGCTTATTTGACTAATATAATTTGTATACAAATATGAAATTACTTCCTTTAGACAATGAAAATATTATTCCTTTACCACACATCCCACTATCCCCTATTGTTAAATTTTGTTTTTTGTTTAGTTTTGTTTTGCTTTTGCACATATATGCTCCCTGCTTAGAATCTATGGATAAATGCATATATGATTTTTTCCAGTTTTCTTTGCTTAGTCCAAACTATGATAAACATCCTAGATTTGTGTTTGTTTGGTTTTCAATTTCTTCCTAACATTTTGTAACTTAAAAACTCCCTACAAAGGAACGAGGAGCAATGGGACATGGTTTTAGTCCAGCTTCCCAAGGAGTAGAGGCAAGAGGATCACAAGTTCATGGCCAGACTGGGCAACTTAGTGTGACACTGCATCAAAATCATATTTTTAAAAAAGGGGATGGGATGTGGCTCAGTGATGGAGTGTTTGCCCAATAAGCAGTCCCTCTGTTCAATCTGGTGTCACACACACACACACACACACACACACACACACGAACTGCCTATGAGGATAGGAAAGACTTATATCTTCCAGCACCACAAGGCTTTCCTTGCCACTGGAATGCAAAAGTTAATGATAATGATCTCTCTATTCAAGCATGGAACAGATTATCTTATGTGTAATATGTTACTGATCTGCAGGGCGCATAACTCATACTACAGTCTTCTTTAGTGAAGAAAACTTTTTGAACAGAATTCAATAAAAGTTTGGATGATATATTCGTAGAACCCTTAACAGTTTGCTCTGACTTCTGTCACAGTCTCTTGGAATCACTCGCTTACTTTTTTCGCTGTTGAGACAGAATACTTAACACCCAAAGTTAAAGGAGGAAAGGTTTATTTAACTCAAATAAACTCAATAACTCAAATAACTCAAGTAAAGTTTTCAGTCCATAGTTAGCTGGGTCTGTGGCAGGGTGGCCTGGCAGAGAGGCCTGGCAGAGGAGAAAATGTTCATGGCAGGCAGAAAGCCAAAGGCAGAGGACAACAATAGCAACCAGCAAGTGCCAGTGACCACACTAGCCTTCCTTCTGCAGCTTATATTTTCATCAGGCTATCCACCATTATGACAGGTAGCACACACACCCAGGGTGGAACACTTTGTCCTCTCCAGAACTATGTCAAACCAATCAATGGACTCGTTTGCTTATCACATATCCTTAATCCCAACACCACACAGTCTACATTCAACCACCTCTGAAAAAGCTCAACTGTGACTGCCTGAGGCTTTGTGGTGGATGTCCAAACACAAGACATAATAATCACTGTTTTTGAGTCTGATTAGTATTGACATACCAGAGGTGCTATTGTAATTATTGGAGTAATACACTTTCCAATTCAGATCATTCCAATCTCAGACAACTCAACAGCCAGGTAAACAGTTCAGAGGCTTCACACTGATGTATATATATATATATATATATATATATATATATATATTGAATAAACATAAAAGTTTAGGGGGAATATTCATGACAATAGTTACCTCTCCTTGCTAATTAAATGCTAGCTTCCCTGTTAATATTCAAGTGATCATTTGTGGGACTTTAACGGTTTGAGAGTATGAGTTAGTTACTAATTGGAAAGCAAAGAAATGCTCTTCTATGCCAGTACTACGAAAGATTATCTTGGAAAACACAAAATCCCCTCCTTCAAAAAACACAGCTGTATTTAATTTCCCAATCCCAATCTTTCCTATAATATGTGATGCTCTTATAGCAGACATCAGTGATGTCTCTGTCAGTGGAATAAAGCAGATTTTGATAGGATACATAGATATGAATTTAGGGCAATGAATTTTTATATGATAACAAGAAAGAGACCCTCTGTGTGGGTTGATTCATTTAAAATTGACAAAAATATTTGTAAAATACGTAATGTTGATGACAATGCTAGAGTATTTATATTAAGATTAGGAAATGTCCCCACTTGGTTAGCTCCAATTGTGTATGCAGTAGACCAAAAAATATCTTTCAGTAATAAAATGTACCACATTCCTTTTTCATATAATGGAGATATGAGGAATAATTATCTTGGAAAATTTCCTTGAGTGGTTAAAAATGAACAAACTCAGGTGTATACAGTATTAGAAAACACCAAATGCTTATATCTGGGAGAGAGTTTTGTGCAAGAATTAGATTAAAAGAATAAAATTTCAAGTTTTGAAGCATTTCACCTGGCAAAACTTTTTATCAGACCGATCTATAAGACAAACTGTTGGTGAATGTTTCCTGCCATATTGATGGAAGGCCATTTTCTTTAGGATGAATTTTACTGGAATATGAACCAAAGTGGACCACTGGGGGAAAATACTTTTTAAAATAGAACAAGTTAAATCTTATCATCAAGTGCTGTGTTGCTATATAATTACTTATCATTACTGCACTAGTTCATTTTGAAAACTATTTCCCAACTACTTCTCTTCCTCTTATAGATGTATTATTCATAACTGTATAAATAACAATTCACTGAATCCATTTCAAGAAATCCATTGATTCTAGTAAATTATTAGACACATGTAACTGTCATTCAGGGAATAATCTAGAAATGCCCTGTTCAGGATTTCTGGAAACTCACTCCAAGGAAGAAAGATAAACAAAAATATAATTCCATCTGTTAGCCAAACTGACTGCACCAAATAATTTGGAACTTAATTGCAGAGTTGGCTACATTTTCAAAATGTGATTTTCAAAGGCTGAATGTTTTATTTAAATTTCTCCATGTTTATTTCCTCCAAGAACCATCAATGGTGTTTGCAAATTTCACTGTTTGAACCTGATAGATTTGGGCTATTAAGAATCCAAGAGTTAAGAGTGAGACCCAAGAGAATGAAGAAAATAGGGGAAAAAACTATATTTCCCCTTTTGTCCTCTCCTTCACCATACCCTTCTTTAATCTTGACTTGTCTGTGAACAGCTTCATGTATACTCACCTACAAATAGGGCTGTCAGACTGTTGAATTTGAATTTCAGAAAAGCAGTACTTAGTTTGCTGTACAAGAATGCCCTATTATACTTTAGTATAAGCATACTTTATTTGATGCAGCTTATACTCAAAATAATTCAATATTTATCTGAAACTCAAATTTAACTAGATAGTACATGTTTGTATTTACTAAGTGTACCAGCTATTTTGCTGAGATATTTATTTGAAAGATAATGTCAAAATCTCTCCCTCCAAATACATGACTTTTAACTGGAAATTTTACTAATGTTTACAAAAAATGATAAATTTGTGAAGTGGTGGATATTTTAATTGGCATGATCTATGTTTTATAATTACAAAAACAACCAAACCTCTTAAGCATGGTCAAAATTCGATCAGTAAAGGTAAATTTTGGGGGAAATTTTAAGAATCTTGGTTGTTTTGTAATGTTTAAATCTTATCTAATAGTGGGTGACAGAAGGAGGGTTAATTTGTCAATTCTATCTTTTTGATCCTTTGGATAAAAACAACACATTGTTGACTCTTGTTTCTCTCATATTCCAAATCCAACCCAAGTATAAATGTTAATTATACCCTCAAAACATTAGCAAATCTGCACCCCCTACCACATTCACTGCTAGTGACCGACCCGACCATTCCATCATTTCTCACTCAGTGATTGCAAGAATTTTCCCTTTGTTGCTGCTCATTTCCACTGTTGTGCTTCTCAGTTTTGCCCCCATATAGCATCCTGGTTAGTACTGAAATCCAACTCTGAGATACCCCATAAAACCCTTTCACTGGGGTGAGTTGTCTCCCAGGGAAGACTCACCCCATCCCACTCTAGCTATCAGACCTGAGTTCTAAGCATGCTTCCCCACCACTCTTCCCCTGCTCTAGCTCTACTTCTCCCCAAAACTTCCTGCCCTGCACTAGACACATCCCTGTCTGAAGAGCTTTGCATGTGTCTTGTCAGCCAGCAATAGATGCCTTCATGGTTTGCTCCTTCATGTCCTTCAAAGTTTCACACTGAGTTTTATCTCCAAGTTTCTCTTACTTTATTTCTCTTCTTTTCATGTCTGTTCCAACGGAGTGGAAACTTCATCCTAATACCTAATGCCTGACCCATGAAAAACAATCCCTATTTTTTGATGAATGTATAAACCACAAACAATGTTTAACAAATTGCTTTATGAGTTAGATACTTAACTTTAAATAGCAGAGTCTTAGAGGACAGGTTTGAGGTGATGTAGGATCACATTTTGCAGCAGATCCAAGACATAGTGGCACAGATGAAATTGTCAAAGACAAAACAACCAGGCAGACATAAATATGAGTTTTTTGAATGAGTCAAGGAATATTAGGGAATTTTATAATTTGACCAAGGGCAGTTACTTTATAAAATTAAACTCTAGAAACAATCGTTTTTCTCATCACCATGAAAAAAATACACTATACTGCAATAGTCTTCCTTGCAGTATTCCCATTTGATTACCTGAATTTAAGAAGATGTTAAGATTATTAAAAGTGCAATTCATTCTGGGCTCAGTGTATCATTTCAACATTGTACTATCGAAAAGAGTTTTTCATTTCCTCTTCTCAGTCTGGTTTTCTGCTCTGTTCTCTTCCTAATTCCTGGACCACTTACTATGTTGCTTCTAGGAAGATTCTCCTAAAAAATAATCAAATCATTTTATCGTGCAGCTTTTAAATGCCCATCATGATTTGCATTCAATCCTTCTACACATTAGCTGCTTTGAGCTTTGACACCTTTTGTTTTGTGGTGTTTTTCCCTTTCCCTACAATAGTCTCTGTTGCCTGGAGAATTCCCCAGTTCTCAAAACTCAACTCGGTGTCAATTCTTGGTGAATTCTTATATTTTCTTCTGAAGTTATTTATTGGTCTCGCCCCTACGATGCCATAACACTTTGCTCATTCCCCTTTGCTGCATTTATCATATTTAATGATTTGTTGGCATATCTGTCTCTCTAGAAGCCTGGGAAAGCTAGATAACCCAATATTTTATTTCTATCATCAAGTATATCTCATATAAGATATATAATAATTGCATATTACATGAATTACTTTGGAAAGTTCAGAAGAACCTGTTCTTGAGTCTGAAATACTAAGTGTAATAAAAATGTACATTGAATTTTTAAATTTTAAAACATTTTATGGCAAAAGATATTGCTATGCATCCCTGTAAAATGCTCTCCTTGACTTTAAATACATTTGTCCCATCATTCTTGCCCCTTTCTGAAACAGTTCTGGAAGTCCTCTTTGATGTCTTTAAAGGGTGTCATCAACCATGTAATGAAAGCTGTTGCCAAATGTCATCCAATGGAAAGAAAGTGCATAAAAACATTGCAGCATGTTCTCTTGCAGATTATCCACCAGATTTGGTACCATGTCTTCCAGCATTTCCCTTAGAAAAGAATGACCATGAAAGGTAAATATTTTGAATAGATTCAGCACATCCAAGTAGCCATGACAGTATGACTAGACACTGATGAAAGAGAACTTCCAGAACTCCCTCAGGAAGTGACTAGAGTGATGAGCTCAGTGTATTTGAAATGGGAGGAGGAATGCTCTAGGGGATGGGGCGCGGTGAATGGCAGTGTATCTTTTACTGTAATTTTTTTAAAAATTTAAACATTCCATGCATTTTTACCATAATTTAGATAGTTTTCTATAGATTCTGGCTATGATAATTCATAGACCCTTACCCAAATAAAACCTTTTGATCTCGCATTAAGGTGTGGATGTGTTGGTAAAACTGCCTTGCAAAGCTGAAAGCAATAAAAGTAAACGTCACTGTAACAGTACAACTTTGCTGAGATACCCAGAGGCAAGATAGTCAAGTTGGTTCCTCTTAGGGTCACCACATTGGTCAAGCCAACTCAGCACATGTTGCCAAGCTTTGAAAGAACAAGTTCTTCATTTTAATTTTTTCCATGATTAAAGTACCTCAATTACTATTCATTTAATTAAATGGCTTTTGTGATTTAATTTTAGTCAAGGGAAAAATGGTCATTCATTAAAATGATGATTGAATGATTTTTTTATTTTTGCAGTAGATAACAATAAAGAGCCTTTGAGATAAGTTTTATAATAAAAAATCCTCTTGGTAGTGAGTGAAACATGTTACCAGTAATGAAAAAGGAGTTGTTGATACTGTTAATTAATAACTGATGTATTAGTATGGAGCTTGACACTTCATTTACACCAGTAACAATCCCTTGAGATTACAGAGAACAGGAAAGAAAAGGAGAAAGAGGAGTAATCCAGGGAGGAGGGAGGAGAAAAGAGGTCTAGACAATAAAGATGTAAAAGCTTTTAAGAGAAAATAATCAAAATTTTAGTTTGCCACTTGAGCAAAACTAATTGGTTAAAGAAAATGCATGATCTCCATTATGACATGTAGAAATATCAAAATTCATTTAACAGTATATAATTTTCTCTCTTTTTTAAATTAATAATTGATACTTTAAGTTGTGTGTCAAAATATTTTCCTTATTGTGAAATTCATTAAGAGAGTCCTTCATTTCTTTCAGTGACATCCATTGGGATGCTAAATACTAACTTGATAATAGAATGAAAAGATTGAGGCAGTTAATGCTGGAAATCTTTTCTAAAGAGAGCTATTATCAGTGTGTATACTTTCTGCAAAGCTTGTTGAATCTCTTTCTCCTGATTCAGGAAGATAGTCCTCAAGCCACCTGCACCTCCACCCAGCTGGCTAGAAATTCTCAAGCACTAAATCCTTCATCTCCACTTCAACAGAACAGGCTCAAATCCATTTCTGACACTACTCGGAATTAACCCAGACCCCACAGGTTAAGGACAATGTCTTTCATAAAGCTACCTTCATTTTAACCATCAGCTGCTGGTCTCAGGGCCACTCGTGCATCTGCTCAAATTGTTAAACAAGAAATCGTAGAGGAAGTTAAAAGAAAAGCAAAGGTGATTTTTATTTGGAAAACGATAGAATAGATTCTCAAATTGAAAGACATAGGCCCATTTGGAAACAAGGGTTCCATCGATGAGAGAAAGGCCAAGATTTTTTAACAAGAAAAAAAAAAAAAGAGGACTAGCAAGGTAACCTGTTTTGAACGGATTTTCAAGAGGTCCTGTTAGTTACACAGCTCTTCTGAATAAATTTAGATTGTGCTGTAGGTCTATTCACATGTTAAGCTCCTCAGGATTGGCTGCTAGGAAGCTACTGTGAGGAATTTATTAGTGAGCAATAGGTCTTTTAAAACAGTCAGGAAGTGAGCAGAAGTCCCAGGATTGGAAATTGTCACATAGTAGAGTCTTGTAAGCACATTCTTACCAAACAGCATTCTTTATCTAAAAGTTAAAGATTAAACAGGATTTAGGTCTAAGAGATGAACTAGAACCTCTTCCAAGCAATCTCTGTGGCATGTTGATAAATTTAGCTGTTGCTTAATTATTTATTTCTACAGTGTTGAGAGTTCTTATAATCACTTCTTTTTAAAAATTTACTAGAACAAGTGATGAAATTCACTGAAAAACTCTATAGTTAAGATTATAATTTTAGCTGGGGGTTTAGCTCAGTGGGGTAAGCACCTGCCTGCCAAGTGTAAGGTCATGAGTTTGATTCTTGGTACCAAAAAAAAAATTATAATTGTATCATAAAGAATAAACCTCAAGAATAATAAAGTGAGGAAAGTGCATATGACATAGCCAGGGAGGGCCAGGAGTGCAGGGCTTCTTGGGCTCCTCCTTGTGTAAACTGGGCACATTAAAGGTCCAGCATATACATCAGAAACTCTAAATGGCTTTGGTGTTCAGAGGTTGTATTGGTTTCATGACATTTCATTGAGTAGGTCTTACCAACAAAACAAGTGACCAAGTGACTGGACTCCATCTCCAGTCCTCTTTCTGTCTTCGGGACATCATGCTAACTCACAGTTCCAATCCACTGTTGATTTTATTTGTTGTTATGTTAATCTGCCTGCTATATAGGAATCCCACCAACATTGCCAGGTTAGTGTAACAAAGATACTCTGACCACATAGAAAATTTCCAGAGATTTAAATGTTCATTGCTGGCAATCAGAAGAATAACATGTCTCACAGATCTCTTTTATAAAATTGTCATGGATTTGACTTTTTATGGAGCTAATTTACCAGTTCTAATATTTTCTAGTTGTGACTGTTGCTATGCCCAGCTGTCTTAGTCAACTTTCCCATCATTGGTGGACAAAGTGTCCAACACCTGCAGTTTAAAGGAATAGAGGTTTAATGGGCTTCAAGTATCTAAGGCTTCAGTCCATGATTGGCTGACTTCAAGTCAGGAACATCAAGGTAGAAGGACATAGTGGACCAAAACTTCTTTGTTCACAAAGACCCTGAATTAAAGCAGAGGAATTGATCCTAGGGTATGGGGTCAGGGACCAGATATAGATCCAAGATCAAATCTCTGTAATCAATTCAAGCACATCTAGCAGTGTATTTTACTAATCCCCCAGGAGATCCCGAAAGCAATCAAATTGACAGTCCATTAACCTGCAACACTCCTTTTGAGAGGGCTTAGGTTTGGGGAAGTGTAAAATGTGTTCCATGCCAAGCACACTATTTCCAAAAAAAAATATATATTCATGGCAAACCCTTGGATATGATCCTGTTGTATCCTCTTGAAGCTTAAAAAGGTGTTCCAAGATATAAGTGAAAGCATCATATTAGATTTAAACATATGCTTGTTGAAGCTCAAACTTAATTTTTACTCATCCATATCACAATGTACACTAGAGATATGGGAAACTAGTGTTGTCAGTCCATGTTCAGAGAGAAAAAATTTCAGTGATGGAGACAAGACTCCAGGAAAGCTTTGAGGAAGAAGCTGAACATTGACAAGGCATAGAAATATATATATATATATATATATATAAACTTGATTCTAAGACGAGCAAAGAGACTTTCTTGTTGACAGGGTCAAAATGAGAAATTAAGATAAAACCTAGAAATGTTGTTTAACTTTGTTGTCTTCCCCAGACTAAAATTATGTTTCTCAAAGTATTTTAAAGGGAACCGTGAAAGCTGTGCTACTATGTTTTATCTTCTTGCATGCTGGTGACTCTGTATTTTGAGGTGTGTATATGACTAAGACACGAGAGAAAGGAGAATTGGTGGAGCAGAAAGGAAGAGGCAGGCAATATGGAGAAGGGGAGACAGCCAGGATAGCCAGTCTGAATAACAGTTCAAGTGTCATGCAATCTTGACAGTCTCATGACCATATAGGCAAGATGACCAGAGAAGAGCCCTCAGGCAAGGCCTTGTTAGATATTCTGGCACAATAGAGAATCAAAAGTGCAAAATGAACAGTCTTATTGACTTGAGGATGTGGAAAGGAGCACACAGCCCATGGCAGCTGGGCTGTCTCCTTCGACCAGACACAGAGAGGCAGAGGGTTACATGACCTCTGATTGAAGTGGCGCATGGGGAGGATATTGATGACATGTGACGAATCAATCGGAATTCTCTGTGCACATAAACAGGAAGGGGAGTTGCAATTCGGGCTGAAGAAGAGGCAGGAAGTGGTAGGCGTTTCCCCCTTTGTCCTTCCGCCACTTTAGCCCACCGCCATAGCTGTGCAGTAATTTATACTAGGGCAAGAACCTTTCAGGCCTTCTCGCCTCTACCACATTCCATGAGACAATATGGGCGCCAAGTTCATCCTAGAGAGTTCTCTGTATTCCGTCTGCTCCCCTTGCAGCATATACACTAGGTTTTGAGTGCTGTTCACAGGGTAGGTGTTAGCCTGGACGTAATGAAGAATACTGCAGTGCTACTTTTTCTCCAGGGGTCACAGACAAATCATTTTGATTTTGCATCTGTTTAACGAAGACATTACATTTGGTGGTTTCAAAGGTATCTCCAATTGTGATATTGTACATTTTCATAATACTATTCCTTTCTTTTTTTCCCTTTTTAAACTTAACCATCTGGTCCTAGCTCTTTAGTTCATAGCATATTACTTTGAAGGCATCCATCAGTGGGTGGACAGGAATGCTGACTTCTTCTTCTTCTTTTTTTTTTTTTTTTGAAATCTATTAATAGAGCATATTTCTGTGAGTGGACTCTTTTCATAGTCCTTTATATTCTATCCCATAAAGAGACCTGGGGTTTTCCTTGTCATGTAGGATATAGTGGTCAGTAGATTTAGAGTGTGTATGTTATGGTTGAGAATCCTAGGAGATTTTCCTAATGATAGGAAGTCATGTTACCATAGGGTAGGGATCAGGCTTCTCTTCATTATACTTGTTTTAAAATGAAATTTTTAATTGTTTTTAGAATAGGAAGAATGGTATTAGCTATGGAATGTTGGGCATTTACTACTCTCTGAGTTTCAGTTCTCTCATCTACATAACAGTATCTACCTAGCAGGAGCCAAGTATAGGAACTTTTGTACAAGCCAAGGTCAGGCCTATCTCTTTCTGTAACTTCAGATAATACTTGCTCTGTCTCTTCCCTTCACACCTGTGCTGTTCCGATCAAATGAAATTGTGTTTGCTGGCTACATTATTTTTTTAACTATAAAATACAAAACAAATAATGAATTACTATTATTGCTAAGTTATAAGAACTAGAAATTCTAGAGGATTCTTATGAATCAGAAGTACCTGGCTGTGTTAGATTTCAGCCTTTACCTGTAATTTAGAACTTTGCAAAAATTGTCTGCTGTCTTATCCACACACTACCGTGGGCTGGTCAGCACATAAGTGGGGCTATCCAAATGAAATTAAGATCTAAAGCCTTAGGTTAATACAGCAAAAACATCTGAACAGATTCTTGACTCAAGAATGATACACTGGGCTGGGGACATGGCTCAGTGGTACAAGCACCTGCCTAGCAAGTGCAAGGTCCTGAGTTCAATTCCTAGTACTAGAATAAATAAATCATTAGGAATGATACCTTTAGGTATATTTTTCAGCTCCATTCCACTTAGCACCTCAGTGGGGTCCTAGATTTGGGCTTTATATAATCCCGTACTAACCTTGCATTCTTTATTTTATTTTCCACCTCTTAGAAAAATTTTATTGCCAAATGACTATTTTATACCTAAAATGTATTATATAAAAATATTTTCACTTTATTTGGTGACTTGATTATTCTCCTTGAAAGTTTTCTATTTTGAATGCTTCAGTTAAACACCATCATTTTCTTTTCTGCCTTCCCAAGAGGACCATAAAATTCTTTTGGCTACTCACTGGAATAGTATCCCTTGGCTTTGTTGATCTTAGGGGATTCGGGATTCCCAGGTGACCAGAGATTGATTATACACTAAATGTATCATATACATTCCTTGGGCTCACTCAGGATCCGTGCTTTTAAGGCACTGGATTGTGGAGGGTTAGCCAGGTCTATGAGCTCATCAGAAATTCAAAGACTAAGTCTGCTCAGTCTGTGGTGTGCAGAAATGATTCACTTCTGGAGGTGAAGTCATTAGAGCTCATTAAAAGGGCAGCTTCTGAATCAGTGGAAATCAAACTTGTGTGATCTTCCAAATCATATAGGCTTTGGAAATCTGAAGGATGAGAGAGTGATGGGAGTGAGTATCTTGCAAATGGCTTTACTCTGCAATGCACAAGTTACGTTCCAATGGGCAGAATGTAAGAGTAAGAAAGAGTCAAGGCTTTAATCATTGTTATGAGTCATAAAGTGATTTTAAGAAGTTATTTTCTAAAAATCATACATTTGTATTTGTGGGTATAAAGAGTCAATGGCAAGTAATGAGATAGACTTGGAATATGAGACCCACCTGCAAAGGGGCCTTATAAAAACAACCCTATAGATAGAACAGGCAGTTGTTTTGGTTGAGTTTTGAAGAAGCAATGTTTGACAGAGTGAGGGAGTAACAATTTTAATGCCATTAATGCCATTTAACAAATGATGTCATGTTATATGTGTCTCTCCTTTACCCTCATTATAGCTCAGAGCAGCTGTGAAATGTGTCCCTGTGCCCTCCTAGAGCTGAAGGAACAGCTTTTCATGCAGGGTGAAGGATGGTTCTCCAGCCACAGCATCTACCAAGCATATAAGGAGAGGAAGGATAGAAGAGAGGAAAGGATGGGAAAAGTGCACTAGTTAGTTCTTTATGGTTACTTTATTGAGACAGGCTGTTTTACTGAGATAACAGATTATGGCTCATAATTTAGGAAGTTGGTTGTTCAATGGTCTGGTCCACGCTCTGAAAATACTTTTCCCCTTGGCTACCTTATGTCATGGTCAGACACATGTGTACCTCTCTGTGTGGTCTTTTTCCTTAAAAAAACTGCCAAAATTCAATCATGGAATGACTTAAGAGTCTAATTGAATCACTTTTAAAAGCCTTTATTTCAAAACATAATAATCAGGATCAAGTTTCCAGTCTCTTAATGTCGTTATGTATTAAATTCCTGCCTAAATTTTGGGAGACAAACCATATCCAAGACATAGTGAAGGGTAAAAAAAAAAGAGATAAGAAAGAAAGGAGAGGGGCAGGGAGGGAAGAAAGAGATGAAAAGGAGTTTTATACTGATAAACCCAGAATGGTTGATTCTAGGCATCATGTCAGATATTTGAATTTGCCTTATCTCTATTTTCCTGACCATGGAAAAAGTATTGTGAGTGAAATAATCTAATTCAAGGCCACGTAAGTGGAAAGAATCCTGCTTTTCTGCTTCAGGGAAGTTGCAACAAAGGGCACTGTAAATTCACAGGGACTCTCCAAGTTCTTATGAGATATTTTAGTGTCTTAATACATGATCCTGTTTTTTATAGTGAATTATCAATCCAATGAAAATACAAGCTAAATTCAAGTACATACAAGCTAAATAACTGGAACTTTAAAAGACCTGGGTCTAGAAGGCACATTACTGGTCATTCTCATTCTACTCCAAAGGTAGAAGTAATGTCAGCTTCCCAGGTTGCTAAATCCCAAGGTGGGTAGTAAAGGTATAAGACTAAAATTTGCAAAGGTATTGGAAAGAGTTTTCAGGCCTGAGTCCCATCCAAAACAATTGTTCCAAATCTGCCTTTCCCATGGCTGAGCCTGAGCAAAAGAGAAGCAGTGATCTTTCTTCCCTCTTATGCTGCCTCATGGCTGTAACCAGGTTCCACTTCATTGCTTTCTGTGTCCTCTTCAGTGACTTTTATTGTCATTGCTTATCCTTTTCTTTGCTGGGAAAACATCAATACTGCCACTCCTCACCAACTTTGAACTTCAGTAACCTTTCTTTTCCATGGGGAATCCCTTAAGACATTTCTCACAGGCGGTGAGAATCCAGTGCCTACCCACTGAGAGATGATTTCCCTGTCTCCTAAGATTTTAGTGATTGTAACTTTCTAAGATGTGTTGTCTCTACCCTACTCCATGTAGAATTTTGGTAACTATTTTTATCTGAGAATGAAACATTACTGAGAAGTTCCCTTATGGACATTTTTCTACTGGTCAGCCATAGTCCAGCGTCAATAAAGGTGACACATCCAGTCTGTGATATTTTTAGCCCTTAAGGACAGTGTCACTAGGGGCAAAGAAATAAGGGATGGCTGCTGAGTTGGTTGCCAATAGCATTTACCCTTCTCTTATCTCTCTTACTAGAAGTTTCTTTCCTAATGTCGGTCTAAGGACACTGAGGGTAGGAACCAGGGTCTTACTGAAAAGTGTGGACCCCTGATAAGTTTGAGACCAGATATCTTGCAATTTTTACCTCAGAGTGATTTATCTTTTCTTCCAGCACATTCTTGGAGAGGTTGAAGGTCATGTTTGCTTCTGCCTTTTGTAAGAAAATCAGAGTCTGGAAACCCAAGTCATGGGTCCTCATTTGTCCCCTTATTTGGTCTCACCCTTAAGACTCGTGCAGGTTGATAAAATTCAGAAGAATCAAAACTCTTGGTATGAATGCAAATAAGGGGCTCCTGGGCTGTTTGTCAAAAATTCAAAGTCTAATGTGGAGTTAATGCATGGGTCTTCAGACATGATCATGTAGAGGGTAACAGTAACATTTCAACACTGCTGTTTCTATGGTGGCATCTTAGCGTGGTGCATGTGATTATAGTCAATGAAATGGATACAAAATCTATGTCACAGTAAGCACAAAAATATTCACTTACAGTTTTTCTCTCATAATGGTCAATCACTTACTACTCCGATCTTTCCCACCTTTGAGATGGTTCTGTTTGCCCAGTATTTACCCAGACTGCTCAGGAAGGGTGTTAGAATCTTCAAGGCAGTTACAGTGGGGAGCCCTGTAGATTCCGGTCCCCCTGGCCTCCCTATCCTGCCTGTAGTTTGGATCTGCACTCCAGAGGCAAGCAGAATGACTGCTTCTGTCGTGTTTGGGCCTTAGAATATTTTTTGTGAGAATGAAACACTGATGCCTAAGGCTATGCCTCCATAGTAGCCTCTCTGAAGCCTCCCTGATGGAGTCCAGCCACCTCCTACCTGTCTGCCAGCTACAGCCACATTGTTCTTTAAAGCTTTCGGTGCTCAGGATGCTTCAGCAGCCCAGTTCAGCTACTTCCTTCTGCTCTACTTCCTCCTGAACGAAGTGATTCTCTTTGGCCTGGAGGCCTCCACATACACTACTGTTCACTTTTTACCAATGTGTGTAGGGAAAGGGTGTAGCAGTCGTTAGTTGTTTTCACCCTAATTCAACTTATCGTAGCTAGGATACATTCCTGCTGAAATGGAACAAAATTAGATTCAAGACTGTCCTGCTGATTAAGTATCTCCTTGTGAAGTATGAAATCAGCGCCTGCTGCTGAGCGCCCTGCCAGCGCGCTTGGCTGCCGTTTCCCTTCCACCTGCCTGTGTCCATGCTGTTCTATGTTGTGGAACATTCTCTTCGGAAATGCTTGCTTCCCCTCCCCCCCCATTTTACCTGTCAAATCCCACTCATCCAGACCCAGGACATAGTCTATGTTTTTTTTCAATCCTCTTCACTTTCTCTCCTTTCTCCTTTAGATGTTTCCTCAGAACATTTCACTTGCATGATGTATCGTCCGCATCCTTTTCTGCCCTTCAATGCTATCACACGTGCAAACATTGTACTCATTGCATCAGTACAGAAACCCTCTCAGAGGGCCCTGTGTTACTCTTCTTTTCCTCTCTGGTGCCAAGAAACTAAACAAACTAAAGTGATGTACATGAGTTGTCTGCTGACTGTGAATAGTGCATGCTGTCATGTGGGTGTGTGTGTGTGTGTGTAATACTTAATTAAATTAATAATATAGGCAATGAAAAAGAAACGTCCTGGGACAACCCAGACAGATACACATCAGTGCTAAGGCAAATGACTGTTCTAACACCTTTAGGTACGTGAGAGACAAAGAGAATCATAGTGAGCTGAAGACTTTGAGAGAGGTTTCTTACGTTTCTTTAGAATTCAGCTGGATGTTGTACCGTCAGGAAAATTTGCATGAATATAAAGGGAAGAAGGGGAGGTCTGTACATAGCAAATGTGAAAGGACTAACTTTGACACCTGTGCGTTGGTTTGGCTACAGGAAAAAAAAAAAGCAAAAAAATTGGCTTCTTATGCTTTTATCAAATTTATACTTCTAAATGGTAATACCTATATTATTTCGTATGTTTTCATCTAGTGATGCCCATAGATTGAATTATGCTCAATTGCAAACAGCATTGTAAAGGAGATTCATTGTGGAATTCAAAATACATTTCACTGGTAATAATTTACATTTGGTACCAAATGTTAGGAGGACAAGGAGAATAATGACGATACTGGTGATAATTATCATACTTATTGAATACTCTGTCCCAGGTATGCATAAAGTATTTTAGATGTATGAATGCTAATCTTCCCCAATAACTTCAAATTAGATATTGTATATGTGTGCATGTGTGTGTGCACATGTGTGTATGGTATGTGTGTTTTACAGGTAATTGAACCCAGAGAACACTGAACTACATCTTTAGCTCTTCAATTCTTTTTTTATCAACATCTTCCTAAGTTGCCCAGGCCAGCCTCAAAATTGTGATTCTCCTACCTCAGCCTCCCAAGCATTCAGAATTACAGGCATGTGCCCCTACATCTAGCCAAAGCAGGAAAATCAAACCACTTTAAGACTAATAGAGGCTGAGTTGTTTCTCCCATGTCATACAGCTACTATACAGTGGAGCTAGGATTCAGATCTGGACCTACTGCATTCCAAAGCCTAGCTCTTTTTCATTTTAACGCCCTACTGGTTAACGACCAAGCAAATACAGATCCAGAAAGAGCACAGATTTTCCCTGATGATGTGTGCATAACTTGCACCTCTGCTTGGGTATAAATGCAATGTTTCACCCAGCTCAAAGTTCGGTGCAGTGTAAAGCTATTCCATTTACTCAGCGCTTCATCCCATTTGAGAACACAAATGTGTGGGCTTAGGCAATTATTTTCTTAGTTAATGACTTAATTACCACCTTAAGATTTGATCTCCGTGCCCCAAGCATCTCCTCCTGCAAACTAGCTTTGTGATGAAAGTACAAAACCTCATTTCCAGGCTTCCCCTTTCATTGCTACTTGCTGTTTTCCTGTGACTGTGTCCCAAGAAAGGGACATTTACCTGAAGGTGAGACAAAACACTTGAAACCTCATGACCCTCTTAGCACAGGGCTTGAAAACCCTCTTAGCTATCACCACAAATTTATGTTTGCTGTTAGAAAATTGCTTTGGGAAATGATGTGGATCACAGAAGTAAATTTTCTGTCAAGATAAACTTTAGTCGTGAGCAAAGCAGCATTTGGTGGAGGCGCTGGGGAGGGGGAGATCCCTAGGTGTTTTATCTCATTTTTATTAACATTCTTTAATATTTACCACAGTCATACTTTGTGAGCCAAGCTGTTAGTGCAAGCACTGAACTACAGAGAAGATTCAAGAATTTCTCTGGAGAGGGTACCTTCAGTTTCGTTTTACAAACAGAAGCTGTTGGTAACAGATGTGCTTCAAAGAGCTGGCATTAGTTAAAAGAATTAAAGTGAAAAATAAAATCTCTAGAACTGCACCTCATAGACAGCAGATATCCACTGTCTCTGGACTGGCCCAAATTCTTCAGCCTGTTTCCAGAAATTGCTGTTATGCAGTCTGCACAGATGGTGGAGTGCTTGGACCAGAAAGAGAGGGAGGGAGCTTGGCAGGCACCAGCTTGAAGCATGTTTCTTCTTCTTCTTCTTCTTCTTCTTCTTCTTCTTCTTCTTCTTCTTCTTCTTCTTCTTCTTCTTCTTCTTCTTCTTTTCTTTATCAGAAGCTGAGCTTGGTAGAACATAAAAACAAAAACAGATTCTTTCTTCAATCACATCAGCCTTAGTCCTAGTTCTTTGGGTTTGGTGGCCCTGGATAAACAGGGGGAACCCAGCAAGCTGCTTGGTACTGGATGTGTGGCTGAATTTTGTTGGAATTGAGGGCTGCTTGTCTGTCAGGTCCAAGAACACTATCTCACAGTGACAGATATAAAACCATAGTAGGAATCAGCAGTTGAAGGCTCAAAGAGCAGTGTGTGCCCTTTTGATGGTGAGGATGGAATAAGTGATGTTCACTGAGTCAAGTAAGAGTTTTATATCTGTCTTCTTCCAGAAGCCATTGTTTAATCTCTCAGAACATCAAAAAGGTATACGCTGCTGGGGAGAGGAACACTCAGAGAAAGCAGACTGGGTGTGGGATCTGTTGACAGAAGAACCATTATATTAGTAATTATAGTAATAATAATAATAATAAGATAGTCACTTGAAGCACACCTCAGAGTATCTGTTATGGTAGGTCCTATGTGCAGGGATTTTTGTCACTTGCTTCTTAACTAAGTATTCTAGCTGACCCCAGTGATGGGGAGAGGAAGGGCAGTCTGTTCTTCATTCCATTAATTATATTAAATCTGTGCTATGACTTCCTCTGCTAATTGCCACACCAATTCTTTCATCTTCACAGATAATATTGATATGGCTGATTTAGTAGAGCCTCTTCTTAGTTTCTGCTCCTAGAAACCAACTAGTCCTTTGGCCACTCTGTTGTTATGAACATGGCAGGGGACTATGTCGTGAAGGAATGGGAGGGGAACTAGTGCTGGGTGGGAATTTATTATTGACCAGCATTTCCACAGACTTGATGAATGTCATCTCTCACCATCTTCATAAAAGCCTGCAAGGCAGCCACGGGTATGATCATTTTAGAGGTATGGAGCATGAGGTTCACGGAACCAACATAATGACCTGCCTGTGTCCCACTTGGGCAAGACCATATGAGCAAGTCCAATGAAACTAAGACTGTTCTGCCAAGGAGCCAGCAGCCCTCTCTGTTCGGTCCTGTGGCCTCTCTGTTGCATATGTGCCCGATGCTGCGGTCATGAGGCACTTATTTCAGAGCAATGACTCATAGCAGGAATTACAGGAGTGTTGATGCTGGTGGCCATCAGAAATCACACTGTGTGTGTCACCAACCACATTGCTCATGTCCTCACTGTCCTGAGTTTCTACTGTCTTAAATTTTTGCATAGGACCTCACAGCTTTGGGGATTCTGTCACTCGTATCTCATTGGATCTTGACCATGTACTTGTGAGACAGGTTGCCCAGGGTTTATCTTCTAAGTTTGGCAGACAAGGAAAAGGAGGTCCAGAAAGGCAATGATTTATCTAAGCCAGCAAGTGGCAGAGGCAGGGCCAAGATCCTGTCAATTAATTCCATACCCAATATGAAATGCATCATGAGGTCTCCAAATAAAGACATTTCTGGAAAACGATGCTTGAGGAGGAGCTGATAAGACCAAGTCTCATGAATGAAACTGTAGCTGCCTGAATAATCTCTGAATCCTGCTTTTCATTTTCAAAGCACCTGTGCATCTTTGACCCTCTCAAAGCCTTGAATGATGTGATGCTTTTTTTTTTAATGTTGTCCCTTCCACATGTCTGTCAGTGAGTAGCTCATTCTTTCCTAGCCTTTTTTTTTTTTTTTTTTTTACAATTTTCCTCCCTCAAAAAAAAAAAGGCTGCTTAGGATTTTGTTCTAACCATTTCCTCTCATTGAAATTTTGACTCTATCTGGGTAGCGTATCTATTTATGTGCTACAGATATATCGGAGCTGTATTAGATATTTTGTCACCCAGGTGATAAACAATTCTTGCCCTCCAGTGCAATAGTATCCCCAAGGAGAAGGAATACTGTAGCTCATAACTATGAATTAGTTTAAATTAAAGCAAAACAAGGGAGGAGAAAGGACTGACAGATGGAAGGAACAAGGAAAGGAGAAAGCACTAAACATAACAGTAGCCAGTAAAGACTACAAATAAAACACTAAAGTGAAGAAAGGCTTCACTTTTCCAAAGTTTGCACCTTTTTCTGGCAGCATAGGTTTGCATGTGTAGTTTTCACTTGGGACACAGTATTCCCAACATTTCTTTCTAAAGCCATGTCAGAGAAGGCTTTGGTCCTCTCTTAGGGAATCACAACCACAGGATATGACTTGGAACAGATCCAATACTTTTGGAACATGAGTGCAAAAAAGGATGTTGCTTCAGACCATATCTACTTTCTATCTGTGATATGGGTAGATCTTTATGGATTCTGGGGCCGGCCCTTGGAGGAAGCTTCATAAATCCACCACTTTGCCTGTTAGTGACCACAAAGAAGAAAGTGTTGGAGTTTACTCTCACTTTCCTTCCCCTTTTAACACCATACCTTGCCTACCAAGTCAGTGAGATAGAGGAAAAGCTAGACTTCACCGCTGCCAACTTAAGAAAGATCAGTCTTCGTGGGTACAACTGACTTGCCCAGGAGCCAGGAGCAACTGGCAAAGCTAGAGTAGAGATTCTGCCTGTTAATACAGAGCTCAGCTACGTACTTCCCTTTGTTACATTTGCTGGAGCAGCATCAAACCATGGCTGTTTGTATGCAAAAAAAAAAAGCTTCTAAAATAAACAGCAGTAAATCTGTTACAGCTGAAGATGTATACTTAGTGTCCTGGGGGCCAGTATGATTTAACATTGTCAATATGAAAGAAGAGTTTGCCAGTTGGATAACAGTTGCAAGCTGTGTTTTCCACCTTTGGGAGCTGAATCCAGGAAGCACCCAGAGTGGAGATGAGTTTATGCTGCCTTACCAGAGACCCCCATGGACAGCGCTACCTGAATGCAGTCACTAGCTCTCAGTTTGTGTGAAGACAGAAAGATCATGCCAAACCCACATATGCCAATGATTATGTGCATGTTCGCATGCTTAGTCTTCTGGTAGAGCAGATTTGGCAGAGCTGCCTGATCACAGCAGTAAAACTGAGCCTTTGAAAAACCAAAAGAAAGCTGTACATAGGCTATAAAAACTAGATTAGTTTTAAAGCTACAAAGGAATCCATTTGTGGTGTCCTCCTCCAGCCTTGACTTTCTGAGTCTGTAACCTTCTCCTCTACAGCTCAGTGCTTTCAAGGAATGATAGGAGCATGGCTTTGGAGAACAACACTCTTAGTTATATTCTGATTCAGCCCTTCCCTACCTGGGTAATCAACATTTTTATATTTAAAAGACATGAATCTAGTTTATGCCATGTGCCAGTCATTATTCTCAATACTTTACAAAAAGTAATTATTCTCAATCACAGTAGTAACTTATTTAACTCTTGCAACCCCATTTCCAACCTGAAAGATTAAGAAACTTGCCAAAGTCACTCAGCCAAAATTCAAAA
Source organism: Hydrochoerus hydrochaeris (assembly GCA_004027455.1). Classification (NCBI taxonomy): domain Eukaryota; kingdom Metazoa; phylum Chordata; class Mammalia; order Rodentia; family Hydrochaeridae; genus Hydrochoerus; species Hydrochoerus hydrochaeris. The sequence goes on from PVLA01000012.1 coordinate 847,467, forward strand.
TCAAGCTCTGTGACTCCTATGACATATTCTATTAAAAATAACCTTGGAAAAATTTTGGACTTCTCTAAACCTCAGTTTATCTGTTTTTGAAATGGAGATGGTAATACTACTCTTAACAAGGAGGGATAAAGGTTGATTTCAGGGTGTAAGTTAGACAATGTTGGGGATTTAGCTCAGTGGTATAAGCACTCTCAAGGGTGGGAATAACCTTTCATATACGGAAGAAATGGTGGCACCTTTTACATACTCTAGGATGAGTCTGGTGGAACTAGGCTTGCATGGCCTTCTGGCTAATGCCTCACCTTCATTGAGGTGTAGTCATTTACAAGTTAAATGGCTCTATTGTTCACTCAACAAATAATGTGCTTAATCCCTGGGAAGAAATGGTGAGCTACTTTGATTGAATGAGTTAAGGCAATATAATTAGAATTTTAAAAGTCTGAGCTATATGTTATCTTTAGTAGCATTTCAGTTAAAATACATTGTCTTCTCTTCTTCCCTACAGTATGTTTATTTCTTTTTGTACCTTTGTGATTTTTTTTAAATAATGTGCAAAAAAAGAATCAATAGAAGAGAAGTCAGATTAAAAATGGCCTTGGCAGAAAGTAAAGGAGGGAGGCTGAATTCCAAAAAGAAAAAATTTAAAAAGAAAGAAAGCCTGCAGACTCACTTGTGGGGGAATATAGATTTCACTGAAACGCAATCACCACAGGGCAGTGCACAAAATCACAGAGTGCGAGATGGTTCTGCAGCTGAGGGATACATGACAGAACTAACTGCCTTGGCCAGCTGAAGACAGATAGATGTACTGTTCCATTAATTGTGTGTAACTTGGCTTTTCCAGACCTTCGTGTGGCAGCCTAATCCAGCTCTCGAATGCTCACTTTTATTCAAGGCTGCCTACAGTATCTCTGAACGGTCCCTGCCATATAGTTTATAATATTGACAATTCTTAGTTGAACATAAATGCACTGATGGTAAACACTTAAAAGTACATGTTTTTTAAAGAGGAAATTGGTTTAAGGGACTAAAAAGTGCTTGATGATCTAATCTTTATCCTACCTTTAAGATCTGCACCAGTGCTTGAGCCTTGTGCCTGTTTTGTTTCAGTTAGAGGAACAAAGCAGGATTTCATGTCCAGCTGTTTTAGGGCATGAAATTCTAGCATTTGAGTGATTTCTCCAGGTTGTACCCCACCCCATCAAAGTCCTTATTTAAGCTGCAAAAATCCCTAAGTAGAGTCATCACAACTCATCATCGATCAGTGTTCTACTCGGATTAGTTTTCACACTCTTGAAAGTGACAGTTGAAAAGCTGTTGACAGCAGTGGGTAGAGAAGATGGAAACATTTTGGTGCTGGAGTATTTGGGAAGTGTTGACATCTTTAAGGATGTTTCTTGGCCCTTGTGAAGGCTGCTGTAGCAAAGAAAATAGCCTCAGGCATGAAGTGTATGTGGGACCACAAAAAAGGGCAGAAGTGAGATTATGGTGTCAAATTTGATTTTCCAGAGTCCAGTTGGACGAAAATGCACAGAAATATGTATGCATTGTGCTTCCAGAACTGCTGGAAGGGTTAACGATATGAGTATTTCCAGCAGTTCCAATCCTACCTTATAAAGGCACAACCCCTCTGTAAAGAAAAGAAAACACACAGAGCAAAAAGTACTCTGAATTCAGAAGAAACATTCCAGCTGCCAGGTCCAGTAGTAGGAATGAATGACCATAGGCAAGGTGCATGACATCATCAGATCTCAGTCTTCTTGTATTAAAACAGAACAGGTTTGCACTTCCTTGTAAGATGGATGGGAGAATGAGAACAAATAAAATAATAATTATAAATACTGTGAGCTATATAGTGCCCAGAAAGAAATTCTAAGCACGTCCATAGGTCTTTCTCCTACCAGTGCACCGGGTGGAGTCACTGTGGTAGGAGTAGGAGGAGGAAGGTGTTCCCTTAACCCTGACCCCATCCATCCCAGCCACCCACCTCCTTATACTTTTTAAAGAGCTACAGTCAGGGCTTGTATCTTATAAATCACTAAGCAGTGATGCTAGAATTCTGAGACCTTCTAATTCAGTGCTTCTCAGTCTTGGATGAACTTCGTAATCCTCTGGAAGCTTTAAAAAAACTACACACACACCCAAGGCCCTGCCATAGACTTATTACATCAGAAACTCGAATGAGAGCTAGGCATGGCTCTTAAGTGGTTCAACTAACTGTACCACCAGGCTTGAGAAAAATTGTACCACCAGAGTGAACAAAAGCCCAAGAGGACACAACTAGAGAATTTTTTTTTCTTGTAAAGCAGGGAAAAATGACTTTCCAACATATCTTGATAGGAAGCAAATAGCCAACCTGGAAGATCATAATAAAGAAAGAAAAAATAAAAAGACTAAAGAATTTTGTATAGTAGCTATTTGTGAGCCATGTAAAGGACAAATCTTGAAATACTTCCTGCTCTTTCTTTTTTCTTTTGTTTTAAATCTCATCCTCTCCTAACTCCCTCCCCACCTCACCTTATCTCTTCCTCTTGATCTCTCCTTCCTCTATCTCTTCTGCTTCCCTCCTCATTTAATGTAAGAGGTCTCAACTCCTAGCACCAATTGTAGCCACTTACAATATGGTAAATAACTTTAGGCATCGTAGACAAATATTTCCCTAAGTCCTTCCCCCAACACCCCAGTAACATCTGTCAGCATTTTTTATTGGTCCAGCCTTATAGTCCTATAACTTAGGTCTCACACATTGGTGAGTGTGAGATGACTTCATCTCTGTGACTTTAACTCTTCCTGTCCTTTGTAAAAACCCCACCATCCCAACCTACACTCAGAAGTCTGCTCCTTCTTTCCCAACTTCTCTAAAACCACTGTGTCCATAAATTGTTTTATTTATATATCTTTTCTCATTCGTACACTGGCCAGTCTGATGATGTAGAATGCTCTCAGGTTGGGAAATCAGGGAGATTTTAGTTTTTTGATTAAATTGCACTAGCTTGAAAATCACTCTGGTTTCATGTTTTATTTCAGTGGAGGTGGATAGTAAAATAAAAGCCCAGAAAAGAAAGCATTCTCAAGGACTATGTGGGCAAATTCTCTAAAAAACAGACAGACAGAGGCCCACTGAAATATAATGATTCTAGAGCTTCCCAAGGCATGTGAATATCAGCATCTGTTTTAGAGACCAAGACTAACTCTAGACTTTGTTACTTATGGGAACTTGCTTGACTTTCCTAAAAAAAAAGTGTTCTAGATAACAGTCCTAGTCTGACCTGCAGTGCATTCTATTAAAAGTGAACTCTCTGGTTCCCTCACAGTGCCATCACTCATTTCCTTGTGTCTCCTCCCAAATGCATTTGTTTGTGATGTCAGCATCTCTAGACCATCTTGCTGTTAACATCTGAGATCTTTTCCTTAATTCGTAATGCCCGCCCTACTCAGGAGACCAAGCACATTGACTTTTCTTTCTTAAATGGAGGTTCACTCTCACCTCAGTCACATTCCCCTAATGGCTGGTGATGGGAAATCACGGGCAGGTGGGCTGGATTTGTGAAGACTCCAGAACACCTCTTGGAAGGAATAGAGTTTCTCATTGTGCTTTTTATTAACTTAATCTTCACTGTTAACTTGACTATTTCTCTGATTCCTAAATAAGGTATTGCTAAAGAAAAAAAAAGTGGGCCAATTGAGGGTTCTGACTAGTTAATTTAAGTTGCACCATATGTTCTTTGAAAAGCTTAAGCTAAGTATGGGTCTTTTGCTGATTAGCACACAACCTGAAAGTTTTTAATTTAAATTTCCAGATCCCTGACACGAGAGAAGATGACCAAATGAGAATAGATCTAGGTAAATCCAAAGATAATTCAGAGAGACTGCTCTATAAAGTTAGGATACTGTGGACTGCTATAGTCTTATCGTTACCTTCTATCATGGCGCAAGGATTCCTAGTCTCAACACTCTTATGTTATGGGTCAAATAATCCCTTGATATTGACAATGTTCTGTGTACCACAGCATGTATAGCAGTATCATGACGTCCTCCCTCCAGATACCACTAGCGTTCCCTGTCATCCAAGCCTAAAAATGAAAAATGTCTCCAGACATTAATAAAAACTGTCCACTGGGTGGCAGGTTTTCCACTGCTTGGTAACCACTTGCATAGACGTGGCCCATGTCATCAGTAAGCAAGAAATGTGATTAAATCCCTGGCAGTAACAGATGGCTGTCTGTACCTTACTCTCTCTGAATTCAAAATTATCTGGTAAGAGGTTGGAGTGGACGATGACTGGCCATTTCTTCTCCTCAATACCTCCAAGAAGTCCTCTCTTAGCAGAGCTTCTGCTTTACCTCATTACCAGGAGCCAAAGCAAATGAAGTCATGGTTAAAATCCCTGTATTCAAGAATGACACCTATAGCATCCGACAGAAGCATGTGGGACATACGCTCTGTGCCCCGTTTGGGTTGTTTATTGGGTGTGGATATAACGGGGGTAACCATTCAAAGAAAAAGGAAGCAAGGAGTAGCAGTAAGCCCAGCATACTGAATGCCAGCACTCCCGGTCACTAGCTGAGTGACTCTGTACCCTGTACATAGTGTCTCTGAGCCACAGCCTCCTCATATAAAGTGCAGGTTGCCAATACCCCATTCATGCATTAGGATCTGACCCAAGACACCTATTCCAAGTAAATTCTCAGTAGATTTTATTTCTCCATCTCATTTACATTTCTGTGCAAATCCTTAGGATGTAATAGCCAGGCCCTTCACTTTCAGCAAAAACCAAAGGCCTTCAGAATGATGTATAATTGAAGAATGCTGGGACATGTGTCCCAGTCAGAATTTTGCCTCTTGGATCCAGGTGGAAAACATAACGGTGAGCACTTTTTTTTTGTTTTCTTCCAGTGGAGAAATATGTTTCTTACCCATAAGGGTAAGAATAGTCTGAAAAGAATGCATTGCCATTTGCTGGTTCTAACCATTGGACAGTGGGTGTACAGTCAGCATGACCAGAGAAGCCCAGGGGAACCCCAACATGTAAACCTTGTTCCAACTTGTAACTAATGCCTGAAAACACCACCTCCCATATCAGTCCTTACACCATTATTTTGGCTAGTTTTATTGGATTGAGTAAAAGTTTGATAACACGAAGGAAGGAAGTAATTAGAGCTAAAACGTTGTTATGTAACATGGTTGTCTATATCCATGTGTATATATGTGCTTGCTTGTGTATTTATAAATGGCTGTATACATAAAAGTGCACCCATATATGCACTTATATACATGAATATACATGTACATCTGGGCATACATATGTTTATATATGTGGAAATATTTGTCTGTGGGTCCTTAAATCTTCCTTGATATATATTTCAGGAATCTCTTTACCAGTCATATTCTAGCTAAATCCATGTCATTTGACATTCCATCAAGGGCAAACTCAAGTCAACTAACACAACCACCCATTTAATAGTTGTTTATTTTGACTCTTTGAAATATTGGGATACTCCTTTTCCAAAGCAAATATACACTCAGATCCCTCAACAATGTTCTCTGTGAAGAAGTGTCTGATGACTCTCAATTTACCAGAACATAGAATCCATTGGTGTTCACCCCCTTGGGAGTCACACTTGGTGACAAGTTCTTTAATGCAAATCACAAACACAAGTGTCTCCTACACGTGGCCATGATCTGGGTGCAGTTACTTGAGAAACTTGGGAGGAATACCAAGTGGTGCTTTCCCCTGTAATGACTTATCCATCCTTATAAGTGTGTTATTGATGCTGCCCTCCTGGAAGTTGGGAGAAAAGATAAGGCACAGTTCTTATACTTTGAAGATCTTGGGAGAATGTAAAAAGCAATGCTCTAAAAAATAATGTCCTATTACTGAAAATAACTTTTTCTTTGTGAGGGCAGCTTTACAGTGTTGGAGACATAGGGTCCCTTTAAAGCTGGTGGTTTCCACTGTCATGGCTGAAGTCTTAAAGCCAGGGGCTGCGTTTCCTCTGAGGACAGCTAGAAAATGGGTTTCATTTAACCTGCTCCCCTGGTGCACAGCCTAAAGAAACTATCGGGGGCTAAGACTGGTAAGAAAGTGTCATTTGTCACTTGGAAATCCTTTTTTTTTAATTTTCTATATAAATATTCAAAAAAACCTCAATACCATTGCTGAACTTTAATCAGCTGGGAAGTTGCTGCAAACGGAGGGTTAATCCATCATACTGCCTGGGAGGAGACATGCATTGTGGCCTTAAATTTTTAGGTAGCACTGGATAATGAGATTAGCACCCTCTGTGGGAGACTCTCAAAAAAGCTGCTACACCTTTAAAAATTAGCTTCCTTTTTAAATGCTTAGAGGGGTCAAAGCAAATTTCTGAAGACTGGAAGATTAATTAATTTGAGGGGGAAAAAAGATTTCAAGTGTCACAAAACTTTAGTTAAAACTACCACTTCCCCTTAATCTTGGCTTTTCCCTCCCTTCCTTACCCTTCTTCAAACCAAGAAGCACAAGACCATGAAATACTGTGAGCTAAATTCCTATTTGTATAGGAAACCTATTTGCTTGCCTATAAAGACACACAGTGCAGAAACATACAGAGTCACAGGGAAAGAATCCAGCTTTCTACAGCCACCACTTCCTCCTAAAGCTCCAGCTTGCAGATTCCTCTATCCTATGATCTTTCTTAAGATTTACATGGACTTAAAATTTTTTGAATACATGATGTTTAGTCATGGGCTGGGGGGAGCAGCAGAAAAAAAGTGTGATTATTCTTTCTCATCAACACATTGTGCAAAAGTCTTGGAAACAGGAAACAAACTATCTTTTCCAACATTCTCATTTGGAGGTGATTGGGGGACTTCTGATATTTGCCAGAAAGGCTTTGCTACTAGAAGCTTTCCCTGTTAGCATATCAACACAGCCTTTAATGCACCAAGCTGTTGACACTGAGTGCCTTTGAGAAGTCTAAAGGAATGAAATCTTCCTTCCATGGATATAATTTAGGGGCCCCTCACCCCATAAAAGGTATGCTTTTTTCCCACAGGAGTACTCTTTTGGGGGTTTAATCATAGATGTGAGGCATAGCCTTCCTGTCCCTCTACTCTGGTCCCCCAAGAGGTGTGGTATTCCGAATGGCAACTTCATAGGATCATGTTTAAGTGAAATCCACAAACCCCTCCTCAAAGCTGTCAGACAAAGTACCTCTGTTCTAGAACATTCATAGTCTAAATGAGTGTTATATACATAAAGTATGTCATAAAGCCAAGGTTTAATTACAAATACAGCAAGATAAAGTTTGCTGTAGGACAAATGAGCTGGAGAGAAGGCAAAGGAGAGAGATATAATTGCAAAATATTTCTCTTGAAGAAACCTCTTAGAAACCATCATTTTAGTCATATCGGTTTCTCCACAGGTAGAAGAGAAATCTACCACCAATCCTTAGCATAAGGAAGTCTGCTGATAATGTCCATTTCAAAGCTGATTTTGCCTTTTAGGTTGGTGTCTGGAGGCATTTGCATTCTGTGGGGTGGTAGAGTGTTTATTCCCCAACCCACTTCCTGCTATTTGAGCTTATCTCTCAGAAAAAGGGAAAAAGTGAAAGGAGAGATGGTAGGCTATAGTATCTTTTAGAAGGCTGAGAAAAGAATTCTGTACATGGCAACATTGGTTCAGTTTTCACCATCTGCCATCTATGACAGTTTATTTCAATCACACATCTAATTAAATTGCTATTTGGAGAAAGACCCCTCCAACAAAGCATATAACTCTCCCCTTACCTGTCCCTGAACCCACCACCTACTGGACCATCAGGTCCTCACTCTTTAGTTCAGTTTAGGAAAAAACAAAACAAACAAACAAACACCTAAAACTGAAATCTCAGTGATGGACCTAGAAACACGTGAGGAGGAGAAGGGGCGACAATCATCCCAACACACAAGAAATAAAAAGCATAGAGAAAGCAAGCATGATGCAGAAAGGCCAGCGGAGGGGAGGCAGCTTTCCTGTCCTGGGTTAACAGATTATTCCCATCTCAGTGATGTGCACACACAGAATCCATGCTGGTTTTCCTCCCACCCCTCTCCCAGTCAGTCCCTGCTGCATCAAGCCTGTCCCTAAATTCTCTTGCTCCCCTTCATTATCCTGTAGGCATTCACCCTAACTAAGAGTTCCTCTCTGCCCTCAGTACCTTGGAGCACATATGTGATCACTGCTCCAAGCCTTAGCTTGCTGCAGTTTTAGCAATGTGCTCCCCAAGCACAGCTTTCAGCTTTGCACACTGGGATTCTGTCTCCTGCTGAGTGAAACCCGAGAGAGCTGAGCTGAGGGGCTTTGACCTCAGAAGGTAGCAAACAGGGTACAAAGGCTACTAATTCTGGTGAATCAGAGACACGGGAGAATTATGAGCAAGCATTTGGGGGTGAAATTTTGAGTACACTGGAAAGGTGGTTCTATTAAGCGCAAAAATATTTCTTGTAAGATAAACTGTTTGGCATTGCCTTTTCAAAACCATTTGCAGTGATCTCTCTGCCTCAGAGGCTAAGCACTGATGCCAAACTTCCATCCACCTTTCACTGCTTCCCTTGCACTGTCCACTCCCCAGGTAACAGTCTTGCTGACTTTTTCCAGCCTCACTCCTGTGGGGCACATTAACCTGACTCATTACACTGATAAGCTTTGTTTGCCCTTCTTAACATTTCAGACCGGATCTGCCCACTTTGCTCTTTGATTTTTCAATCTTGCCACTGACCCAGCACCCCAAGCCCTAAGCAACCCACCTCCACCCCAGGGAATTGTAACTGTTGCTTCTCTGGTAACACAGGTAACAGTTCATTTAGGTTACACCACTCTATAAAAACTGTAAATGCTATTTTATTTTAAACATTTTAGTTTACAAAAAAAATCAATGATTGGTACCTTTTGTTTTTACACTCTCAGATTCCTGAATATGGGCAGATCTTCAAAGGGAGGAAGGATTTCTCATATGAAATTTAAGATAGACTGTCCTGAAGGTTGTGGGTTGGGGTTTTGTTTGTTGTGTTTTATTTCGTTTTTGTTTTTAAGACACGATAAAGCTAAAATGTCAAGTCTCTGGGAGAGATCCCCGTACAGTTTCAGTCAAGGAGCATATCAGAGCACAGATGAGGGGACCCCAGTCTGGCGCCCGCCGGCCGGCCGCCCGGCTGCCCGGGCATATTTGGTAGCGCATGGGTTGAGAGCCACTGGGACAATCACACCTCGCATTCCCTCGCGGGCTGCTGATGGCAGGTACATGAGCCATACTCATTGATGATCACCAGGGCGCCCTCGATGTGGTTCGGTTTGTAATCAACATAGTATTCCTGGGCAGACATGGCAGCCATCTGATGCATGGTCTGTTTCTGCTTTTGCTTCCTGCGTTGCGTGACAAAGCACTGCCTGAGCTGCCTGAGACTGGCTGGGAAACACTTCCAGGACACGTAGAGCACCAGGACCACGATGAGGAAGGAGAAGATGAGGGCCATGGTGCCCGTGACCACTTTGTGGATCTGCACGGCGTTCTCTGCGTGCTCGCCGCCCGGGAGGGCCACTGTGGTGGGCTCGGGCGTGCCGTCGCGCCGCCCCTCCCCGCCGTCCGCGAGCGTGGTGGCCGCGCTGTCGGGGGGCCCCAGGTCACTGCGGTTGGTGACGGCAGAGAGGAGGTGGCCGCTGGTGGGCTCGGCCCCATCCTCGCACAGGTGGAAGGCGTACACGGCGTCCAGGACGTCCTCGCCCTGGGCGTACTCGGGGCTGGCGCACTGCAAGCTGGCGTCGTAGCGCCCCTGGAAGCTGCTGAGCCAGGACGCCAGGGCACACACGTTGCGCCCGCAGTCCCACAGGTTCCCGGCCAGGGTAATGCTCGTAAGCGACTTCCAGGAGTTGAGGATGCGGGGCTCGATGTAGGTGAGGCGGTTAGAGTCCAGCTGCAGGGTCTGCAGGTGCGGCACGGTCTCAAACACGTGGGGCTCCATGTACTGGATCTCGTTGCCCGACAGGTCCATTTTCTCCAGGTCCCAAACCCAGTCCAGCGAGCTGACCACAATGGCCACCTTGTTCCTCCTCAGGCAGAGCGAGTGCAGGGAGGTGAGGCGCGGGAAGTGGGCGAAGTTCACCTTGACCAAGTCGTTGTGCTCCAGGTGCAGTTCGGTGAGCTTGAACAGGCCGGCGAAAGAGTTGCGCGCCAGACTCTTGAGCTGATTGTACCCGATGTCGAGAAACTTGAGGCTGCGGCAGTCCTGGAAGAGGCGCACCGGCACGAACTGGATGGCGTTGGCCCGCATGTGCAGCGTGGTGAGCTTCCGCAGCCCGTGGAACAGGTCGGGCGCGAGCGCCTGCAGCTTGTTGTAGGAGAGGTCCACGCTGCGCAGGTTGGGCATGGGCCGGAAGGTGGTGTTGGCCAGCTGGGTGATCTGGTTGGAACTCAGCGTGAGTTCCTTAACTCGGCGCAGTTTCTGAAAGGCGTCCCCCGGCACCGAGCAGATGTGATTGTGATCCAGATAGAGCCACGTGAGCTGCATTAACCCCGTGAACTGGCCGGCGCGCAGCTCCGAGAGGCTGTTGTAGCGCAGGGACAGGCCCAGCAGGCCGGACAGGTTGTGGGGCGCCTCGGTGAGGTTGAGCGCCTCGCAGTACAGCAGCCGCCCCTCGCACCGGCACAGCTGCGGGCACCCGCTGGGGGCGGCGGGCAGCATCTGAAAACAGGCCCCCAGCAGACACAAGACCACCCCCGAGGGCCTCCTCAGCAGCCAGTATAGACAGAGACCGAGCAGCAGGAAATCCATTAGCGAGAATCTTTCCAGAGAGACTGGAGAATGTCCATTGGAAGCGCTCGGTCAGAAATCTACATCATATTTTATTCCGAGGGAGGGGAGGCGGGGGAGGGGGAGAAAAGGGCAAAAATCAAATGAATATACAGAAAGAAAGAAGGACCCCCCTCCCCAAAAACCACACGGTCACCTCTAAGCATGCAGAAAGCTGGGCGGCATGGAAAGTTCACAGCCACGGAAAGATCAAAGAGATGGTGATTTGGTCCATGTTAGAAGCTGCAGCAGAGAGAGGGGAGGGGAAAAAATCTTCGGGAAAGAATTTAATTAAAAAGTGTCTTACCCACCCTTTTCCAGAGAGTGACAACCTCCATTCAGCTGCTCCCTTTGTGTGCAGGCTAATTATATGCAGGGCGAGAGAAGACCCCTCTGTGTTTCCGAGGCAGCCCGGGTCCGCGGCCGGCGGAGCTGGCAGGCGCACAATGTCTCACTTTGCTGGTCGGCTCCGCGCTGCTAGGGCGGCGGGCGAGGCGGGCAGGCGACGACTTCTAGGACCCGCGAGTTTCCCAACTACGTGCCGGAGGAGCCCGGGCTTCGCCTTCCTGCCGCCGTCCTTTTCCTCTGCAGTTCGGACTGTGACGTTGTGGCGGAAAAAAACTCCAAACTCGGGGCTCGCGACTCCCCGGGATTTGCCAGTCTGGTTAATGTCCGTCATTGGAAATGACCACTGACCGGCGCCACCTTTCACTCGGCGGAGACCGCCAGCCATTCGCGCCCCGGGCGGCCGCGGAGAGCGGAGCAGGCTGGCTCACGCCTGGGGCGTGGGGAGCGGCGAGCGGCGCCCCGGCTCCTTCCCTCCGCCTGGCAGTGTGCGGCGGAGCCGCACCGACACCCGCTGCTCGCTGAGTGTCGTAAGCTGCTCACGATTGTGCGTCTTCCCCAGCAGCACCCCAGGCAGGGGCAGATGGAAAAGGGGTGGGCATAAAACCAGCGTTTGACCCAACCGCTAAAGTAATACGTGTGCTTTGATGAAATGGAAAGCACTTTCAGCTTTTGTGTCCATATTTCAGGAGAGAGGGAGAGAGGAAGAGAGGGAGAGAGGGAGAGAGGGAGAGAGGGAGAGAGAGAGAGAGAGAGAGAGAGAGAGAGAGAGAGAGAGAGAGAGAGAGAGAGAGAGAAGGGGGTGGCTGAGGTAGGGTTAGCATCATCAATGACAAGATAGTTCCAAGTGGGAAACTGAAATATTCTCTGCTCTCCCCCTTCCCTTTGGGGGATATATATATATATCCTTTAAAGTTGTCTACGTGGAAGAGATACGTAGGAATCTGCAGAGAAATCAACATTTGCTCCTTTGCTTTACTTACAAAAGCAACTTGAGAGAAGATACAGGAGGAAGGCAGTGATTTGGGGCTTGGCTACAATTTTCTTTTCCTCCCCCTGCAAGCGCTGGA